>JAVQKC010134174.1:0-20725 GCA_036025475.1 Philypnodon macrostomus
GTTAGAGGCTGTCAAATATACCTGACCTCCCAAATTCAATTCAAAATGGCCAACTTCCTGTTTGTTGTAGGGTGGTGTCATAATAATATTTTATGTTGGGTACACTGTGGAGAATCACTTCATTGCTCTCTGCCAAAGTAAGTGTGTTCAGAGTTCCATAGGGGTCATAAACATGGGGGCGCTATTGGGGCATTCTTTATTCGACCTCTGTAATTTGCATATGTACATTAACTATACACTAGCCCAGATCACTGTGCCAAAATTCATGTGATTTTGTTTATGTTCAGCTGAATTAATGGCTCATTTAAAGTGCTTCAGGGCATTAATTAGTTAATTAATTAATTATCATTAATTGTAGAAGTACCAAACTCAATCCAATTCAGCATCTTTATATGTAACTATCTACAAAAGTTTTTGAGTTATTGTGTTCACACTATCTGAAAAATATCAGTGACTTTAGTGCGTGTGTGAGTGTGTGTGTGTGTGTGTGCGTGTGTGTGTGTGTGTAAATGACAGGGCGCGCTCCCGTGGTGCTGCTGTCTGAGTGCTCCAGAGTTATTAAGCCTATTTACAATATTTTAAGTAAAAACTGTACATGGGCAGTACGGAGTGAAGAAAAAGGGGTATCTTTATTGACGTGGTCGAGATTCTGACGAGATTCCGATGTTGGGCTAGCTATATTGCGAGCCCTGTTATGTTAAGGACCATCAAACTCCTATAACTACATATAAAAATTAACCGCTACAGTGCGCCAATTGATCAACTGTACATCCTCTATATTTCTATAGAGGATGTACAGGGCCAAACACAGTGTAGGCAGCGACTTATTTTCTGGTTGACAGCTATGATTATAGCTTTTGATTCTCTACCTGCAAGAACTGCATTTGCCAGTCTAACCTCCTTTGACCAAGAATAGTCTACTATATCTTGTCCTACATTACCATTTCAAAGACATTGCACGCACCTATATCCTGAGTTTGATGATAGAGCTGTTCACACTATAACTATCAGTGGCGCTGAAAGTAAACGTGGGTGATTAATCAGGTCTGAAGCTAAAACATAATAATAAGCCCCTTTATATTAATGCGCAGCTCATGGCTTGAACAGCTCTGCAGAAAGGCCATTAGTCACCGGCTCCCTGCAAAGCCACAATTAAGAAGTCGCATATTACTCTGTCTCTTCCTCTCTGGCTCTGTTTCCAACTTTAATCACACTTGTGTCTCCTTCATTATGTATTCTGCTCCCGGGCAATCATGTCTTTAGACGCCGACATCGACAAGCAGATCATTTTATTTTCCTATTTGTTAACTTATGTGTTAACAGGACTACTTCTTCATTATCTCGGAGCTAAGGTAACAAGAAGAACATCAAATATCAAGGTTATTATATCAGAAGGCCACGCTTTACTTCCAGTTCAGCACGGCCTGTACACTTAAAGTGGCAGCTGGTGTGGTCTTCTGCTGCTGTTGTCATCTTGTGAATGAGATTCTGCAGAGCTTGAAGTAGCCAGTGGGTTATGCTAATGTTGACTTTGTATGATTTCAAACACACAATATCTAAAGTTATGGTCCACCTGGCACCAACAACCATGCCGTGTTTAAGGTCACTTAAATCATCTTTCATCTTTTATTCTTATCCTTGGTTGGAACTTCGACTGGATTGTCTGGAACATACAGTATTATGACTTTCTATTGCGTGGATCCTGTTTTAGCTCATTAGCAGGCCAACCTAATAAAGTGACTGGTATATTTCCATGAATATAGTATTTTCAAACAATGTTAGAGTACACATTGTACTTTACATCCACTTTTCTTTCAACTGAGGGAGTGGGAGCATAAAAAAAGCAAAGTGACAGATTTTATAATTGTTCTAGAAATCTTATTTAAATTCAAGAGCTTGCTATTTTTTATACCGGGGACACTTTAAAAAGCTGTCGTGCATACCAACCACAGGCATTTCCACCCTCCCGCTCCTCCCCTTTTTTTCCTGATATCCTCTAATGTTGCCTGTTCCTCTGCAAATTTGTCGTGGTGCGTGGGCCCGTTTGATTTCATTAAACAGAATATTTAAGCATAAAAATTGTTTAATCGTCTCATGTCATTAGGAGATGGATTTCGTTTTGCATATATTTACATACTTCCCTCTCGCATTAGAGCCTGGCAAACATGCAAATGCCGGGCGCAGGTTATGGCGGAGGTGTTTATTGTCATCACTCGAGGCAGCTCTACACAGCGGCGCCTCCGCAGAACAGGGGTGACGGCAACATCTGGACGCCTGGGGGCTGGGAAGGAGGAGCGGGCGGAGAAGGAAGGCGTGGATGTTTGTTTTTCTATACAGAGATTACAATGTGCTGTTTCTATATATTTTTAGAAGGTAAACAAATATAAACACTGGCTAAACTCACTGGCCACTTTATTAGGTAGACCTTTTTACATGCTTTTTACCTCAAATACAACCAGGCCAGAATAAATGTAAGGAAAGGTGATTTAAATTTAGTTTCAGAATTTGATGAGCTACTGGACTTTTCTATAGGACATGTCTAGAGTTTATAAGATAGAAAAACTTCATTTGCCTTACAATGATTGAATCGTATTGTTGAAACAAGAGCGGCAATAGAGAGTTGTACAGGTAGCATCAAAGTATCAAACCAGTTTAATGATTTGAAAAAGACAAAATATCCAGTGAGCAGCAGTGTTGTGGGCTCAAATTTCTTGTTGAACTACAGTGGTATAAGACCAGATCCGGGTCACTTTATTAAATACACAGCCAACATTAAACTAGCCAGTAAATGTACAATATATTAACCGTTTTAATTATTCCTCATTTCCCTAGTGTTTTGCAGTGCGTTCGAGCCGATGAAGACGTGAAATCACAGCACTGTTCTTTCAGCTGTGGCTCCTGCATGTGTTTTTATCAGCTGTTCTGCCGCTATTGTCCACATGGCTAAGCAGCACCGCTAATGAGGCAGTAATTAGCCACAGTGTAACGCTTCTTCACCCGTGCTTAAGTCCTCCTTCATTTTCTCCTCATCTCTCCCCACTCTGAAATCATTTCTTTTTTTCCATGCTACAATTTCAGGCATCACAGACGATTTGTTCGAGCACAATAAAATGTTAACAAAAAATGAACAAGGCGTCATTTAAGTCAGACTGACTGCAAAGTGCTGAACAGAAGAAATACAGTGTGTGTTTGTGAATGTAATAATGCCCCTGAGCAGTGAACTAAAATAATAACTTGCATAGGTTAGCATTGCAGTTCAGAGATCAAATCAGTTATCCTTGCCCAGTGCAAAACATATACAAATAAATGAACATTTTTCAACATTTAATTCCCATAAGTCCCACAGTAAGTGTAACAAAAGTGTTAGGTGAAGATTCAGTATTATCACCATTTTGGAAAAAAAACATTGTAAAAATATTGTTTTATTGAAATAAACTGCTTTATTATTAGTAGTTATTCACATATTGGCATCTGCCGTTTGACAGTTTGATCCCGCCAGATTCTTCTCTGCTTAAAAACCAGAAGGCTAGGCATTGGAAAGGCTGGTCCTATCCATGGGGTAAATGGGGTGAAAACATAACATGTGGTGAAGGTAATTGCAAAAACACTTATAGGGCAGTTTATTTGGTATTATTATTGGTGTACCTAATAAAGTGACCCCAGTGCATTCTTCTGATGGAGCCTGTCTGCTTCAAGGTTGTTGTGTGTTCCGAGATGCATAATTTATTTCTAAATTCTGCCATATGAGTTATTGATTCCATATTTGCATTGCATGAAGTAGATGTATTTGATGAATTAAAAGTAGTAATCATCAGGATTAAAACAAAAACTAAACATAGATGCTTGTTGGCTTGATGCAGTATATGTGCTTGACTATGTAGTACTCTATAGACCACACTGACATGTTACTGTACACAACTGGAAAAGGCATGTGACAATGACAGACTGTTGTTACTACCTGTTGTATTACCTTGTTGTTAGCACACTGCAGACAGCCCCAGTCTAACCTTAGGTCTGGGTGAGAGGCTGGGGCCTTGTAGTGACTTGGCGATGTGGCAGAGGCCTGATGATGGCAGCGGCTGGGGTAATAAATCATGGGCAGTGGCACTCAGATAAAACACCGGTGTGAAGCTGATTGGGAGGAGAAACTATAGTGACGAGTGCACTCTGTGAGAGGGCACTGACGACCTGTGTGAATAAGGTTCAGGCCGGTGTAGAGGCAGACCCAAACTGCTCTGTGTCTTAATTTACCCTGAAAAGCCATTACAGCCACTCCACAGGCTTCACTTTGACCCACCCCTCCTCTGAGCTCCTCTCACCTTCACTCACTACCACAGCAGCACTCCTTCAGCGGGACCTCGATGGCCCTTAAGCACAAACTCCAAAATGAGCTCTCCTGTCTGAGGGCAGGCTGCTCACTCAGGAGCTGGGAGCCCCTCTGCTGGTCATTTAGGTAGACAACTTTATGTAAGCTGTATTGTTACAATAGAAGTATTTGCTGGCAGAAATAAACTAAGTACAATCAATGTAATAGATTGAGTTTGATGCTTAATGTCAGTGGTTGTCAAGTACCAAAGTACAAAAATGAGGAATAAATGAGGATTAATGCAAGAAATATGCATTACTAAAATAGGACACATGACCAGAAATTAAACCGCACTAAACAAAAGTCTAACCCAGCACTAAACAAGGTCTTATTCAGCTCTAAACCAGCATTAAGACCAGTTTAAACCACATCAAGACTAAACCAATGGTACCTTCATTTTCTTTAACAAAAACCAACTCAAAATAAAATGTTTCTCTAAGTTCCACTTTACTTGTTTGGTTGAATAATCAACAAGAAGCTAAAGTAAGTCCAAGTGGCTCTTCTGACAGAAATTATAAAACAACTTATGAGTCACAGTGAGGACTGGAGCCAGCACAAACAGGGGTGTTGGGCTCAGGTTGTTATGTTTTCACAGTTAATAAGACAGACCATCCCTTCTCATCATAAAAACCTATTCATTATGGTCTGCAGGTCGTTAGCAGTTCTTTAAGCTCTAGTTTATTACTTAAAAAATGTTGACATCAAATTATGTTCTAAACAATATTCATATAAAATTGTTACATCAAAATGACTTTTACTGTAGTGAACAAATGAATACACAAATTGGAAAATGCTTAATTTTTCAGCTATCCAGAAAAACACATTTTGGACATTTCATGGCTGACAACATGGTGCAATGGTTTGTCTAACTAGAGCCTGGTGCCTTCTCGTGAGTGACACCTGTCAGTGACTCTCCATCCCTTGCCCACATGCCACCAACACCATTTTGCTTCACCCCTCTTTTTGTATTTATCACTCATGATTCTCCCACTTCCTGTCACCATCTTTTCACTCCTTGTCTTTTTTCTTCTTGCTACAGATCTTTTTAAAAACTCTCCTTCCATATCCTCTCCTCTACACCCTCATCCTTCCTATTGGCCGTCTCATGATTAGATAGGCCTGCTGTTTGTGCCCGGACTCCCAGTGGACAATCACGCTGTGAGAGCGTGGACGGCGTGTGTGTTGAGAGCGGTGCATTTTCTATTAGAACAAAACATGCCTGTGGGGCCAGCAGACGTCAACTGGAAATGCAATCTGGGCCTGTGAGCTGACACCCAGGGTGGCGTGTGGAGGTGTGGTGCAGTGTGCTGGGATTGTCGTGTGAATGTTATCGCTCTCTGGAGATCCCCCTGGTGCCTCAAAGGGCCCTCAGCCTCTTTCAGTCTGGGACACCTCAAGGAAGAATACTCCCATCAACATCAAGAGTGGTTTATATTCCAAACATTACAGACTATACCTATATGGATTGTACTATAGTGTAAAATGTTGGGTGAAAAATGTATACAGATTTGAGTAATAATAAAAAAACGATGGGTCAGGACTATGTGTATGTGTATATTTTTCACTACCCCTCCTAAGCCAGGCCTATACCTGTCCCTAAGGGTTAGAATTGTATCTATTTGGTGGTTATATAAAATAAGCCTCCATTCATAACGTCTATTGCATTTTATAGAGTAGCATTTACCTCATCAGGATAAAACCCTCAAATTTGTACAAAACATACATTTCATTTTGGTCCCGTATTGCCAGCATGCTTGTTCATATACCTTCACTGACACTGTGGCCTGTAATAGGGCTATAGCTAATTCTAGGAATCACACTCTGCAGCCCTTTCTGTTCATCATACCACATGCCATGCTAAAAAAGGCTCTACTGATCATTCCCTGTTTGTGTGACAACGCTTTAGGATAGAAGAAAAGTGGAAGTGTGTAGGAAGAAGAACGAGAAGGACAGACGGAGGAAGCATGTATAGGTGCTGGGTCTCGGCAGGGCTGGCGTGAATGCAGATTGGGAGTTCCTGGACATGCATAATTCACCACAGGGGAGATTGGAGAGGAGGTGGGTAGGAAGAAAGGGAATAGGAAAGGTAGGATAGGATAGGATATAGAGAGGGGGTTAGGAAAGGAGGGAGCAAGGAGAAAGAGGAGGAAAATGAGCAGTGCGTCTCAGGCAGCGTCAGCGTCTACAGTGAGGAGGTAATTAGGGAGCTGTCACTTGTTCCTGTCAGGCACCACTCGCGCTGAAACATGGAGCGCGGGCCCTTGTGTGTGTGTGTGTGTGTGTGTAAGGCTGTACGTATGTGTGTGTGTCTTAGGTTGTACTCGTGGGGGAGGGCCGGGCTTGTGGGAGAAGTGTATGGATGTGTGTTTGTGGATGCATGCCGGCTTGCATGTGTGTATAAATTGTGCGTAAGAAAGTATCGGGAAGGGCGCGGAGTTGAATTCAAATGAGACACAAGAAGGAAAACAGAATAAACTAACTCACTGCAAGGGAATTGTAATAATAGTGGATGAAAATGATTCAGAATTACACAGTAATAAAAGTGAGAAAGGGTATAACCTTAGATATCTGCAGGAGAGTCATATTGAAAAAAACTAAAAACTGTGACCCTGGTAGCTCCGACTTCCTGTAAGTAGCATTTGCCACATCAGGAAAAAAAACCATTGCAGTGGCTGAGTGATTTATCGAGGTAAACATATTCATATGCATGCATTATTGACATAGGCCCCGCAACCATACAGTCAGCATCCAATGTCTCCTGTCAACCTCCGGCATGTTGATTGTCTCAAGTCAAAATAACAATGCACTAATGTTTAAACAACCTCCTTGTCATATCAATATGGGCAATGCGAACATAGCTGACAGTTTCTTAAGGAGGGAAGAAGTGGGAGACGCAGTTAGGTACACGTGCAGCCAGTCAGTCAGCCAGCCGACGTGATGCATCATGGGTATTTAAAGCCGCGAATGCCTTTATAATCTGCAGCCCCTCAGGAGACGGTAGCTCTCGCCATATAAGTGAATCGGTGTGGGCCTGTCGTTGTGGAGTTTCTTTTGCAGTGACACCGGCACTCATAGCACTCGCTGGGTGTTCCAATTAAAAGCCACCCCTGCCAGGAGTGCTCCAACAATACCCAGTTCTACCACACACACACACTCATACACATACTCACAATAGTACACATGGCGCTGACAGACCACAAACACAGTCGGTCTGACGATGATGGATGGTGTGCGTAACCTGGCTGGTGATATAGACTTTGGCTAAACAGCCCGGGCCTTCATCAGGGGTTTGTCCTCAGGCAGGTGGTGGGCTGCTGGGGACTTGCAGGTGTCTTTTAAAACTGTGATGTGCAGGATAATTATCTCACTGGGTAAATAACTGAGGTATTAGTTCAACTTAATTCTGTTTGAACTAGATAGTGGGCAATAGACAGCTGCTGAAAAAGAAATCTGTTTGAACTTTTGGTTAAAGATGTCACAAAATACTGTGTCTTTATTAACCCCGCGCTGCAAGCTGGATTCTCGTGAGATTTGTAGTTTTCCAAACTCACAAAATCCATCTTGTACTGCTCCCACTGATCCGTCCGCCGACCAATCATGTAGCAGTATTGCCGTGAGTGGGTGGGCTTTAGGTTTGCCGAAAACAACAAGACTTTTAGCAAAACTTATTAGCAACACAGGGGCGCTGAAAATCAGGTATGCTGACATTTAAAATCACACAAGGAAAATGTATTAAATGAATTGACTAATTTAGCGGATTCTTGTTTGGCTACGTCATATCAGTCAGAATCCCACATCTTTTTTTACAGGAGCAGTACCAGATCGATGTGTAGAACTCTGAATAGCAGCGTGCTACACTAGCCATCTGGCTTTTGCCAAGTTATGTCTTTATAGTGTTTAGGTTAATTAATAAAGAATAGCACTTTTATCTTTATTTATCAAATATGGCAGTCAGGTCATTGTTACCCTCACTAAATGAGGATTAAATGCGGTATAGGTTGTATTTGGGGGAGAATAAATTATAAAAATTACCATACATGAAACATAACTTTGGTAGCTATCTATTATTCAATTATTAGATTTGCTTTAACAGTTTTGCAGCTCTTTATTTACCAGGTAAACTATAATTTTTGTTTCCATCATTGATAAGTTGATGTTTTGTTTTTTTTGTTTGCTTGCTTGTGTCACAAAAACAAAGTGAGGACCACATTCTAACCTGCCAGACTGTGTACATGATGTGTTTTCAATTTAGACTGCTGACCTATGTTAACACCCTAAGGGCACATATTACTGAGAGTACCTTTACATTTATATGGATGACATAACAGTCTGTGTTTCCTTTTTTCACCTTTTATGTTTGCAGAAACTGTAGACTAATGTGGAAACTAATTGGCGTATGAGAGGGCCCAGCATCAGTTGGGGGAGCTCAGAGAAAACAAGTTCATGAGTCAAAAGAACACAGGCATTTTGTGATACACAGTGATGAACAAAATAACCACAATAACATCAGTTTGTAAGGCCTTCTATGCATTGCTTTTCAGACTTGCCAATTTAGTGTAAACAAGTTGTATTGTGGAGCAGTGTCACAGAGTGAGCTGTGCCATTTTCCCCGGGCTGGCCCATAAAAGACTCATTAGGGCACTTCAGACGTATTTGCACTGTGAGGGGCTGCCATTAAACACATCACAAGGTCTAATAAATGTATTATTTAAAAGCTGTGCTCCAATTACTAATTGATTAGAGTAGAGCGCCTCATCAATAACGCAGAAGCAGCCCCTTCAAATCAAAATACACATGATTTATACATGAAAGGCTTTAAAAGGGATAAGTTCTCTGCTAATCACTCATAAATGTTTTAAACACCCAAATTTTTAGCTCATAATTAAAAAAAAAAGTTGAGTGGTTGGTTGTGCATGTAATATGTGTGCGTGTGTGTGCGCGTGTTTGCGTGTGCGTGTGTGCGCGTGTTTGAGAGAGATTGGTTCAGAGTTACTGTGACCACAGAATTGCTCTAGACTCATGTATCCCACCGGAATCGATATGAATGAGACAAACAAAATAACTCTGCCTAACTCTTGAGTCAAACTGAATTCAAGAGCTACAGACTGTAAAATAGTTTTAAATTAATATAAATGCTTTTACTTTTTAACCTTATTAACCATTTGTCCCCATAGGCAAAGTGCCTTTACTCAAATGAAAAGGTTCAATTACCAGACTAATACAATATTAATAACACAATTATTACAATTACAATGTCGGCATAATTGTGTCATGTTCAACTGAACCTTATAAATGATGCAGAGTCTAAAAACATAACTTTGTCAATCTGTAATAATTGTTAATATAATTTCAATATTTTTTTTGTTAGGTATACACCTGAAAATCTAGCCACATTACTGTGCATTACTCAAGCTTTTCTTTGGTTGCTGTTTTACTGGTGATCACAACCTGAGTGAGTTTGTGCACCAGACAGTGCACCAAAAGTGTGAATGGTAACATTGAAAAACAAAGACATATAGACCACAAGGACAGCCCGAAAGCACAAGAAATGCCTACTGCAAAAATCAAACAGAATAAATGATCAATTCAGGTCTCTCATGACTCCTGTCTATCTGAATCATTCATTCTTGTCATTGATATAATTATTAGTTTAGTTATAGATTTATTTAGATTCAGTCTCCAGTGCATCAGGAAAACAGACAACCACAGTCTGCTAGCTTGTTGTTGAATCTGATTAGCTTTGGTTTATTGAGGTAAGATTAGAATTATCTAAAATCATTAGACAAAAAACAGGATTAAAATGAGTGTGACCAACGCAAGGCTGTAACAATCCAAAAACAGGAAAAAGAGATGTATCGTGTGCTTTGATGCTCTGACTCAGATCAGGTAGAATGAATGAAGATGGCATAAGATTAAGACAGATCCAGTGATCCAGATTAAGTGATCCAGTGATCCAGTATACTATAAAGTAATCATCAATTTCCTGCGTCCTCACATCGCCACAGTGTAATCAGAATGATCTATACGTACATTACAGATACAAATACATTAGTGTACAACAGAGATGGTGCTGTATTAGTAATAATTATTATTATTGGGCAATATCATGCATGTGGCATGAAAAATATAATATAAACATGAAAAAAAAAACGATCACACTGATGATAATGATCTCAGATGAGATGTGGCGATGAAGCAATCACGTCGGTAATGGAAATAAAGTAATTAGTGGTCAGGATGTAGATGATTGTAACGTGATGATGGAGGGATGGTGAGGTTGTCTAAAGTATATGTGAAGTTTGACTCTGGAGATTTACATGCAGCCGGTGCTGTGGATCGGCGTCTAGCTGAGCGCACATGCCACAGGGGGTTGTCACTTTCCGATGAAGAGACAGGTCCATGGCTTCCACAAAAACTCCCAGCAGCCACTGCGGCACCCCATGGAAGCTCATGCTAATCGCCAGTGCTGGCTTCTCCCCCCCACTGTCAGCTCAGCGAGCTGACTCCACATCACCAGGGAGCCCCACACGCAGCTCCGCATCAGGGGCCGTCGGAGGAAGATGCTTCCACACACTGTAGTGCAGGCCAGCCTTGTGTGTGGTATGCATGCTTGGCTTTATGCAGATGCATGCCCACGACTGCACACATTTCATGATGACACTAATGTGTGATAGTGGGCTACTTTAAATATAGGCATATCGTTTATCTGTTAATGAGTACAGGGAGATGAGCCTGTTGAATATGGTAATTTGCTGCTGTATTAGGCTTCACCATCTATCGTAAAACTGTGAGCGTGGCTGTATTGTAAATGTATATTCACTGAAGACTGGTTCAGTAGTTTGTAAGGGCTCCCTCTCTGTATTTTTATCATTTACAAGCAACTCATTTACTATTATGTTATTTCTATGTTTGGGAGATTTAATGAAGATTATTCACATTCATTAAAATGTTTAAATCCCAAAGACACAAGTTGGGCATATTAATCTAAGATCTGTTGGCACTGTTGAGAAGATATTCATCTGTACATGAATGCATGTTTTAGCTCATTCTTTTATTGATGATTTCATCCTGATCCTGATCATTAGTTTTCATTTATTTGGATTCTTTAGTCTTAAATAGCTGGCCTTTCTCATTGTATGGCTTCAGTTTTCTTTGAGGTCCAGGCTGGTGCACTTGGGAAAGTGTAGTGTCCTTGTCAGGGACTGTGAGATAGCTATATCATGGTTCATATGGATGAGAAGTGACAGGGGTCGCGATGTGAGGAGGTGTCTGTCATATGCAGCTGTGCCTATGACCTCATGTTCTGATAATAAGGGGTAAAGACTCTGCTTTGTCACTTCTAGGTCAGGTGACAGCACAGGACACCTGACACAGGACAACAGTGAATCTAAACAGCTGTTTAGTGGTGAACAACACAATTGGAGGACATACAATTATTGTAATGTACACACAGTACAGTATAGGCAATGTCAGAGTGATAGTCAGACATGTCGAAAGTGCGGCCTAGGGGCCAGTCAGAGCACGGGCTGAGATTTTATATGTATTGTCATGTACCATCAGTACATGGCGATATGGTAAAATATATAATATCACGATTTAGGTTGACTTTGTATTTTTTGTCTTACACAGTAAACTACTACTACTTTTAACTAACAGTTAAGTGTACATCCAATACATCCAGGTGGCAGTGGTGCGGTGGGTGCTCGCCCTTCAACCAGAGGGTCGGTGGTTTGAGTCCCCGTCCAAACACACGCTGTTGTTGTGTCCCTGGGCAAGACACTTAACCCGAATTGCCTATGAATGAATGAATGTGGTGGTGGTTGGAGGGGCTGTAGGCGCAGACTGGCAGCCACCCCCCTGCCCCAGCTGTGGCTACACAAGTAGCTTACCACCTCCGGGTGTGACTGTCGAGTGAATGAATAATGTAATGTAAAGCGTCTTTGAGTTTTGAGAAAAGCGCTGTATAAAACTAATGCATTATTATTATTCATGATAATACTTAATACACTTTTTTTTTATTACTAAAAACACTGACATTGTTACAGTAAAAATGATGGTGAAGAGCAGAGAATAAATTAATGGACCACATCACAATTCAACAATCTTCTCAGATTAAGCTGATTCTCATAACATATCACGATTAAATTTTCATCACCGTATCGCCCACCCCTACCATGAACAACAATCTTGATTATATTACCGGTATTTAAAAACCTCTATTTGACCATCGATCTGTATTTTGACTATTTTATGTTTTCAAATCTGGCCTTCTACAACACAATACCTCTCTGGCCTTTTGCTCCTCCCTCCACTTTCACCGTATATTGTCATACTAACTCTTCATAATATTATATTTAGAATATATTCAAGCAAAGCCCAGAAATGGAGAGATGCCAGGAAGCCCAAAAAGAGCATTACTCATAAGGGTCATGCTCCACTGCGCAAAACACAAGGCCTCATATATCATCATAACTGCCACCCAGTGACAATTACAATTGAGATGGCAAGAACTAAGAGAGAGCTCCTTAATTTAACATCCAATTATTACAAGTTATCACCTCTTGATCAGTGTAATATAACAGACAATCAATGTTGCATGTGACACTTAGGAAGGAGCCCTGTGCAGGAGGGTGAAATCAGAGAGGGTATCAGAGAGTAACAAGATGGATACACACTATGTATTGTATGGGGAACAGTAAAACAAAGATTCTGGTTAGCTACTGTATATAGTCTGTTGAACAAATGCTCTTGTTCGAAGGTGGAAACAATCAGTAGAAGAGAAGGTTACAGTTTTTTATTGAATTTATACTAAAATACTCACTTCTGTGAAGAAGCATAAAGATTTTTTAGTTTTTCAGGCACAATATAGGGTTGGTGTTTTGTAATACAATAGCAATCTTCAAATGTTTTAGAAAGGTTGGAAGGTATGCAGTGATTTGGTAATTATAATAAACATTACATTTTTTAGTTACTTCGTCATCAATGAAGTGCAAAGTGAGCTGTCAGAAACTGAGTTTTGTGACCACACATTTGAAAGAAGGTTAGGTTCCTCCTTCCACTTCATCACTAGTTCAAGGATTCAAGGATTCAAGGATTCAAGGGATTCAAAGTGTTTATTGTCGTATGCACAGTAGGAAACATGTTCCCCTGCACAATGAAATTCTTACTTTGCTGCCCGGACTGAATGCCAACAATAATATAGAAATAAAAATAGATAAATAATAGAAGATAAAGATCAGCATGCATAAGTGTGAATATATATATATATATATCAGAAGTAAAATGTTAAAGACTATGTTGGCTGCTCACATCTTTCTGTGTCTTCATGCTGACTCAAGACAAATGATCATTTGACATTTACCATAAATACAATTTTTATATAGATACTACTATTTTATATTAGGCAACTGTAAAATATGCACTTTTAGTGGACCAAACATATATCCTGACACCCTATATATATATATATACTGTCACTTAAAAACAGCACATATTAGTTTGATATCTTCCACATGAAGGTGTTAAAAGGCCTGCATAGTTGGATTATACCTAAAGGTTGGTTAAGTCATGGTACAAGACCTTAATGCTTAAGTAGTGTGACTAATGATTCAAATTAAAGTGATCATGTCTCTCAAGATGGTAATAAACATAACAGGGAGGAAGTGTACGATATGCGTCTATTGTTTCAAAGGATGGGACTGGAGCCAAAAATCTGCAAAAGTTTATCCCCTTGCATTAATGAGAGGATGTGAATTTGTCTAAGCCTCTTTAAACATAAACTACAACAAACACACTTGACACAAACTACAGAAAATCCATTTAGTCATTAAGTAAATCTGCATATCAGCATTAACTACCATTAGCGGAGAGAATTAGTGCGGAATATACAAATTCATATTGCCTTTCCGGAGAGATCAGAGACTGAGTAATAATCAAAATAGACATTAAAGCCTTTAAATCCTAATTCAAATGTATATGCTAATTAATCTGGATTAGTATGTAATTTATGTAGATTATGCGTTTCTTTTATGGAAGTGTGTATTGTTTAGGGTCTCTTGACACGGTTGGATCTGTAAATGTTTTTTTTTATTCCTTCACTAGTCTTCTAAAATTTCCTTTTTCCTTCCTCCCTGCTTTTTGATTTTATCTTTCTCACAACTCGGCACTCAAAGCCCAGTGGCAGCTTCATTTAGCATTTCAATCGGCCACTAAAAATATATTTTATTTTATTCACACTGGCTTTGCTATATACAGCCACTCGGCACGGGCAGATGGGAGGTCAATCCATTATCTCACCGTTACCATCCAAGCTGCTGTCTGACTCCTCACTGCCAAACACTCAGCATCTCACTTCTGCCATAAAAGTCTTGCATACCTACTTTTTTCCACTATTGGTCAAATGGACCCTAATGATATTGCTTTTCTCAGCTTTATACATTTTTTAATATTGATTTTTCATCAAAAAACATGCCTGGGGATGTATTATGTTTAATTTACACCTAATTATTCTCAGGAGCTAGAGACATAGATTGGTGAAGAAACCACATCTTGCTTCTACTTTGCATTGTTTGCATAAGCTGTAGTAGAGACATTGACATGGCCACCATGCATCAGCTCTAATTCATAATTTCTTTTAAAATGCTGATTTAAAGATTAGACCAAATCCTGGCAAAATATGCTCCCTTTAAATCACACGATTATCCCCCACAGGATTCCCCCTAAACAGTTCATTAACACACCATTTAACATTAGCCCTAATGCTTTGCAAGTGTAAGAAAATAGAGCATTACTTGGTTATCCAGGGTTTTAAGTGTGCCACTTTCAATTAGAGTTTAAAGTAATAATTTCCTTTCTCTTTATTTAACCAATAATTACAATGCACATAATTTATGCCATGTAATCAGCTATCCATTATACTTATTGGGAAGATAAATGCTATTAGGGCCTTGGCATACGCTGCCTCCTATGTTTTAATTTCCATATGGCTTAGGCACTTTATTTTCTATTGGCAATAATGTGATTCTTCCACTGAAAGGATGAAAGATCAATATCCTCTCAGGCCTGCGAGTTAAGAGACGGAGCAAGAAAAATAAGACCATCAACTTCATCCCAATTGATATATGTCACAGTAAGATGGTGTAGATGATAATGAAATTGTTAAAAATGTACAATTTATGTGGTGATGAGTTAGCTTCTATGAGCTTTCCACCACATTCCCCACAGGCCATTGTCAAACTAAAGCCATTAGCACATTCTGTGGGTAGCATTAACCTTTCAGCAAAGGCTTACCAATATCTCATCACAGCACAAGTCCCGCTGCCCTGTACGCTCATATGCTGCTCCTTTATGGGATCGGCTATTTCCAAGGCATTTAAAACATATATATGATCATTGGTAAAGTCCATCATCTGCTGCAGATTCTGACCATTTTAGTGAGTTACAGCCATCTGTCTGTCGTCTGTCTGTCGTCTGTATGTCGTCTGTCTTTTTCTTTGCTTCAGCGATCTTCAGGGAGCATGTAGTTTTACATGTATATGAGTCAGATGAGCCACAGATGAGGAGACCACTGATTGTTAAAACAATTTTTTAGGACACTCAAAGACGCTTCACAATTGAGTGGTGGTAAGCTACTTGTGTAGCCACAGCTGCCCTGGGGCAGTCTGACAGAAGCATGGCTGCCATTTTGCTGATGATTTTTCTATTCATTTGTGTGCTGTGTATGTGGGAGTAGTAAATGCCTTAAGAAGAACATTTAGCATTATCAGAGCGTGGTGTGTGTGTATGATGTTTGTGTGTGTGTTTGTGTGTGAGTCAGGAGGTTGATTGTTGTGGTGCTGGCGATGGTGGCTGCAGGGCTCCTAATGAAGGTGTGCGTAATAAAATCGGTGCAGTGGGGTCCTGGCGCGTGCCCCGCCTCCCTCAAACTCCATCTGATTGAAAATGGAACAGCTGTGATGATTTAATTTACATGTTAATAACCAACGGGCCTCCAGAAAATCGTCCAATAAACGCCTTTTTATTACCGCCTACCGACGCAGGGGAGCGAGCCTGAGAAGGAGAGGTGCAACTGTGGGGGGAAGGGGAGAAAAGGTGACTCTAATTAATTGTTTTTAGAAATTTTATTAAAACAAAAATTATCTGGTGAGATGTGTGCAGAATGAACATAGACTGGTTGGCAGAGGCTGTGGTGAGCGTGGGATGACGTGTGGGGGTGGGATGATCCTGTTGAGTGTTGAGTGGGTAGGGCTGGTGTTGTTCTCAACTGCCTGTCCTTCAGATACTAAGATGTGATATATTTTTTAGTCTGGATTTTTAAGCTTTTTTTCCAATCTGAGTTCATCTTATTGCCATGACTAACACACATTAATTGTCAGCTTGGATGAGATTTGCACTTGCATTAATGTATGTCCAAGCAATACTAGCCTAGTATAGTTGTATGACCTGGAGTTTTCCTGTACATTTTTGGAACATTTGGCCTGTAGCTGTAGAGTTGAAATGAAACTGGTTGTGATTATCTCAAAGTTCAAAGTTCAAGGTTTCTTTTATAGTACTCCAAGGGGTACATTTGTTTGCAGACAGGGTTTCAGTGGTCCAGAACAACAATACACAACAGACAGTTCCTCTAAAACATACAATCACACATCAAACACTTACAGTCACTTTAGCACAATTCTCAGATCCAAACTTACAACTTACAATTCAAACATTTAATACAAACACATATCAAATCACAATGTATTAATTGCAAAAGCCACTAATTTGCTCAAAATCCTAGTAGATCTATCAAAGTTGAGTCTGTGTGTCATGGGTATGAACATGACTAAAAATGCTTCACCATGTTGTCAGTTTATGCACCTGCAAAAACAACTAAGGCTTACAATGATAACTGAAGCTGGGTGAAGCTGCACCCTGTATAACAGGACTCAGTTGTTTGTATTGCTAGTTAGTGACACACCATGTTGAAGTGTATAGTGCATTCAATTGCTGTACAGTGCAGCATTCCTACACTTAAAATTCTTCTCTGCTGGGCCAAATTTTCTCATCAACATTATGTAACAAATATTCTCTTGCAATGCAGCATGGAAAGAATCTCCAGCTATGATTTTTCCAGCCAGCAAGGTCATCTGAGTATGCGACTGACTTACTATACACCTTTCACCTTTAGTAAGGGGAATAGAATGAAGCATACTAAATCCATTTTGGGGGCGATGACTGAATTCAATGAAGCTGTGCCTAGATGTTTTTTAAGGATGGACTATAACTGAGAGCCAGTAGAATGCATTTTGAGAGGCATCACAAAAGCAACTGACAGTGTAAGAAACGGCAGACATTTGTACAAACTAATTTGCATGAATGCACCAAAACATTTGCTCATTGTAAAAAAATGAATTTTTGATTTGCTAAAAGAGTTGAAGTTTGAACAAGTAGTTTTAAAATGTAAGTTCTGATCTGAGAAATGTGCCAAAGCGATCGAGAAAAACTAATAAGCAACAAAAAAAAAGTGCTTCTCTGCTACGAGGGTCCTAGGTGCTCAACAGTGATAAGTCCATCTCATATCCTAATACTGTTCAGCAGTGCAATCGCTGCAGGTACAAAGCTATCTCTGTAACGCTTGGTCCTACCCTTAGGGGCTCCATATCGGTGACCAGAGCGAAGGAGCTCTATCTATCTATAGAGATAGATATTGATAGATTATATATTTATAATCTTTTTTATTGGATAACTCCAGCAAACACCCTTATTAAATTTTATTGTAGGTTTTATAGATTATATTGCCCTCATGGGCATTTCTATTACATCACCAAGACTAAAGTGCCAATAGAAATCTGAGATTTGTTTGCCTGTTATCCTCAATGATTTAAACCAATACCCCTCCCTTCTTTTCACTGCATTTTTTTCTCAACGCCACCCAGTGAACAGAGAATTCCTTCTCCACCACAGAGAATAGAGACAGAGAAGCTGGGGTTGAACCAGGGCTCCCTGCGCTCATCTTTCCCACCCCTTTTTATTCTCTCCATCTTTTCTCCTCCTGCTAACCCGCCTCCACCCCCACCTAACACTCCCCCTAGTGTCCCACTCCTCAGAGAGGTGGCCCAGCCATCGTGGCCATTCAAGTCATTGTCAGTAAAAGCCACATGGTCGCGTCTCTGGGCTCCTCTAGGGACACAGGGGGCCACAGGGACAGGACTCTCACTGGGTGGGAACAGTAATTAAAGAATAGAAGCAAAAATAAAAAGAGAAAGAACAAAAGGCAAATGAACAAAAGGAATAACAGATTTGGCTACAAGGGAGAAGGAGCAGGCTTGTGGTCCGTGGAGGCCATTAGGGAATATTCCCAGGCAGGGTACAGTGGTGCAGTTCTACGGTTCAATGGTGAGATCCATTAATGATCCAAACACCTCGGAGCTCTTTGACTATCACTCACATTGAGCGCTGCAGGGTACGATATGTATGCAAAGGGTTGCATCATGTGTTGTGTTGTAGTGTAAAGTAAGTCTGAATTTCATCCCACTGTCAGGAGCATCCTTGTCACCTCTTTGATCAGCAGCTGTTCATTTTATTGACTTGGCTTACTGCTGGTGTGTGACATTAGAAGAAAACACAGGTTGGCTGGGGTCCTCTCAGCCCTCGGAGGTTTGACACAGTTAGAGCTGTAATGCATCGTGTGCCCCAAGGCCTTGTCATGCCAAGAAGGAAAGCCAACCCACAAACAACACCTAGAGCTGTTTACCTTTCAATCCTTAAAGGGATCTGACTTTGACATTGCAGAAAGGCAGAGAAGCACAACCAAATTTATGCTAATAGAATATTGTTTAGAGGGCTTTAAAAACATCCTCCTGCTATGTTGTGTTCGCAGCTGGGATGCCACAGGGAGAGCGATATAGACAAGATAGTGAAGAAAATCGCAGCAATAGCGGCGAGAGAGGGAGGTAAACAGAGAGATCAAGCCTACGTGTCGCACATTCCAATATGGATGGCAGAAAAGTTCTGGGGTGGTTCCCAGGAAGAGCTAACTTTGGAGAGGTAAAAGGTCACTGTATCTGGACAATGACGCCGGCTCAGCGTCTATTGACGGGGAGGGGCCAGGGGCATTGTGGGAAGGGCACAGAGTGGCTCTCGCTGCCAGTCATGGTTGTGTAGTATTTGCATGGGCTGCCAATCACCTCTGAAAGGAATGCACTTAGGTCAGAAAGGTCAGGCAGGCGGAGTCGGGCCGAGAGTGAACACAACAAGCTTTGACGCATCGGGATGATGGGCTCAAGTGTGGCTGTGCATTTGTATGGTGGCTTATCTGTATTGTTCCATGATATCCTCCTGGCAGAGTTTATTTTACAAAAATAATAGAGGGACACAAACAGAATACTGACAATGATCTGTGAGATATTATTTATTGAGTGTTTCCTACTATAACAGTCATCCTTTCAATATTTAGGCCCTTAAGTAGCTCAAACTATCATGATCATTTCAGAGTTTCTCAGACAACTGTAGTAAGGCTGGCAGCTCACCCTAACCAGTCTCACCCTTTGCTTTGACGCGAGCCATTCTGTGAAATGGGAGCAGGAAGAAAGCAAATTGTTTGTGCCTTGGACCCTGACAGGAGGCAACACTGACCCAGTATTAGCTAAGGATAAAAGTAATGGGATTTGTAGTGGTGAGTCTACGTGTGTCGCAAGGTGCTGTTGATCAGTGATATGGGTGAATCGTTGCTTTAAAAGCTGATAAGTATCTCTGTGGTAAAGGGGACACAGAGCAGGCTGCATGCAACTGAGCTAACCTCAAGAAATACCTGCTTCAACTATTTAGTTATTATTTTTTTTTATAAATTGCGCCGGAACATTTACAAAAAATATGATCACGACGAATCACTTTTCAGATGGGACAAATGTAACAGTCCAGCATTCATGGACTAAAGAGTTTTGCACCTGCATCTGTATATTGCTAGAAATATAAAATGATCATTAGGAGGTCAACTAATTACAAATAATTTGCAATAAATAGAACTGATTAAATCATGTCAGATGAGTGTTTCCCTATTTTAACTAAGTGTTTATTTTCTCAACACAGCGCAGTGAGCAGCAGAAGAGCTCTGGCTACCAGCCACAAACTGGAAACATCAAACCTCAAAATTTCATCCTTTTTAAATTAACGCTACACACAAAAAAGAACCGGCCAACACACACACTTGAAAAATATACAGACATGTTATCCTTTGCATTTAAAAATACACATACTATCAGCAAATAATAATAATAATAATAATGCATTAGTTTTATACAGCGCTTTTCTTGACACTCAAAGACGCTTTACATTACATTATTCATTCACTCCACAGTCACACCCGGTGACAGAAGCGTGGCT
>JAVQKC010134216.1:0-54618 GCA_036025475.1 Philypnodon macrostomus
CCGTTTTAGCCAGACTCTTGGGCGCCGGGGAAAGTCCAGGTCACGGTCCGTGGTCCCATACCGTGGGAAGGTTGGGGTTTTTGGAGAGATATGTATGAGGTCCCCTGATACGCTACAAAAGTGTGAGCCTCCTTTGCTGCTGGTTCCAACATTGTCCCAGTACTTTAGCATATATGTCTTTGAAGATACATTGGACTATTGGCTGTGGTTTATTGTGTGTTCTGTCTGAATGGAAACCATAGTTTAATTAGGCCTGTGCTGTCGTCCCCGACAGCAAGGTGTATATCGGTGATTTCTAAGGGTTTTTATATTGTTAATGAGCAATGAAGAGGCCCCACCCCCAAACCATGACAAACATGGGAAGGTCTATTTGACTTTTTTGATTTGTCTGGATGTTTGTGAAGAATGTTTTTACCAAATTTTGTAAAATTCCCTAAAACTACATTGTTCTTTCAGTCTACAGGGGGGCGCTATAGAAGTAACTGCCATCATATTGGTCAGATGTGTTCAGGGCCGGGGGTTACAGAGGTCAAATAAAGAATGCCTATATAGCGCTCCCATGTTTATGACCCCTATGGGAGTCTGGACACACTTACTTTGGCAGAGAGCAATGAAACTTGGTACAGTGATTCTCCACAGTGTACCCAACACAAAATATTATGGCCCCACCCTACAACAAACAGGAAGTCGACCATTTTGGTTTGAAATGGTGAAGTCAGGTATATTTGACAGCCTCTAACTTGCACATACTTTGTCCGATTAGGCTCAAACATGAAACATCTACCCCTGCCCCTGAACACATCTGACCAATATGATGGCAGTTACCTCTGTAGCGCCCCCTATAGATTGAAAGAACAATGTAGTTTTAGGGGATTTTATCAAATTTGGCAAAAACATCCTTCACAAACATCCAGACAAATCAAAAAAGTCAAATAGACCCTTCTAATGTTTGGGGCGTGGCCTCTTAATTGCTCGATAACAATATAAAAACCCTTAGAAATCACACAATGTCTGATTAAGGTGCCCATTGGTGACAGTTGTGGCAGACGTATGGGGCCGTTTCGCCGATATACACCTTACTGTCGGGGATGACAGCACAGGCCTAGTTTGCCTTTGTACATTAACTATACAATAGCCCGGATCACTGTGCCAAAATTCATGAGATATCGTTTATGTTCAGCAGGAACTCAATAAATGTGCATCAAAACACAATTTGTTAATTATTAAATTGTCATTAATCGTAGAAGTACCAAACACCAGGAACACTAGTCTCTTACCTCTGGCATCAACAGGGTATTGTCCACACAAGTGCCACTCCCTCTTATTTTTGGACCATTCTCAGTAAACCCTAGAGATGGCTGTGCATGAAAATCCCAGTAGATGAGCAGTTTTTTTAAATAAACCATCAACGGTTTTGCAGGCATGAAGCCATGTTGATCTATAATGTAAACAGTGTACTACTGGGCTGGCTTTTTGTCATGAACTCAACTATTACAAGCAGCTGGTATTGCTGAACTGATAAGATAATCTTCTAAATACTGTGAAATCCTCTCACTCACTGCCGTCAGTGCAAACCCATTAACACCTTCTTTATGTTCCTTTTTCTTCTCTTTTCATCTCTCTAGGGTCTAATCAGTTCATTGGGCACATGCAGGACTTTAGATTTTATCCTGCCACTCTGACCAACAGGTGAGTGTGATGGTTATAAGACGTGTTACAATAAATTAATACAGATTATAAGAACGGAAAATTCAGGTCACATGGTAAACCACTCAGGCCATATATTGAATGTTTTACAAAAATCTACTGTCTTGCATTAACAGAGAAATAGTGGAATTGTATTCAGGGATTCTGCCTAAGCTCCATACACAGTCAGAGTGCCGCTGCCCACCAAGTCATCCCAGAGTACACCCTTTAGTTGCAAGGTAATTGTAACTCTTTGAAAACAGTAATTTAGCAAGTACAAATCTATATTTTTTTTTACCATTAATGTTTTGATTAACAGATACTGTATTCCCAATGCTGTTGTTGACACTACAAATGACAGAGCTCTAAGACTAAATCTGAAAGCACATCCACTCAGTTATTTAAATGATCAAGACATGGGCACTACATGGATTTCCAAGATTATGACGACACAAGAATTGGATGAAGGGGTCACTATTACAATGGATCTGCTAAATGGGCAATACCAGGTAACTTTGCAATACTCAAAAGTAACAAAAAAGATCAAAGTAAGAAAAAAGTATGTAAAAGTGCAAAAAGTAATATTTGTTAATGTGTTCTTCAGGTTTTCTATGTTATAATCCAGTTTGGGAGCCTGTTGCCTGAATCAATTCTTATCCAGAGACGATATGTTGATATTGAGAAACAACAAAGTGGCCACATAACAGAAGAGCCCTGGTCAGACTGGCAGTATATGGCAAGAAACTGCAGTGTGTTTCAGATGGACAACAACGGCCCTTTACTGAGACCAGACTCAGTCAACTGTTTACAGCCGCCCAGGTAGGTGATGTTAATAACAATAATAATCATTTTCGACACTTTCAAATACGCTGTACAAAAGTAAAAACAAATCAACAAGAATCAAAGATTAAACATTAAAAGCAATTCTGAATAGATGGGTCTTGAGAAGGTTTTTGAAAGTGGGAGCTCAGAGCAGTCACGGATGGGTCCTGCAGCGGGTGTGGGTTGGGATTTTAGGAGGTGGGCAGCAAAGTTTTGGATGTATTGGAGTTTGTTGAGGGTTTTGAAGGGTGTATCGTAGAGAATGCTGTTGCAATAGTCGATTCATGATGTGATGAAGCCGTGAATGAGGGTTTCAGCTGCAGAGAAGGAGAGGTATACAAATTCTGTCCAGGTTTTTTAGGTAATGTGCTGTTCAAAGGAAATTGTATTTCAAAGTGAATATCAAGCTTGCTAACAAGGGGGAGATGGGTGTGGTGACTATGGTGGTAAGGCGGAAATTTGGGGTGGATTTGGTGATGTTTTTTTGGACTGATGATGATTACGTCTAATTTATTACAGTTCAGTTTGAGGAAGTTGTGATGCATCCAGGTTTTGAGCTCTGTGAAGCAGTGGGTGAAGCTGGAGTTGGTTTTATTTGATTAGTTAGTAATAGGCCCAAAACTTAAGGCCTCCACACCCAAAGAAAGTCCGTGACTGCCACCAAAGAGACGGAGGGACAGCTCATCTCCTCTCGTCAGCCCCATTTCCTGGCATCACTTTTCCCTCTTCATACACCGAAGAGACAAGTGGCACATGATGTAAATACCCCCCTAAAGTGGCAGTTGGCACTAGACATTGAACAAAGATAACAAGTAACAGATACAGGAAGTGATGTAATGTAAATACCTGCTAGGCTATTGCTAAACTAGCCCTGTTACAAACCCTACTAGCGGAATTTATGAAAATATGTCCATCCTCTTTAGGTTAAGTTTAAGGCCGAACATTTGGCCAATTCTTATAGTGTTGATTGAGTCCTTCGATGCTTGTAGTTTTGTCCATTTAGGTGCAATCTGGAGGTGTAAAAGTATATACTTTTTTTCTTTTCAGTGAAGTGCTGTATTCTGGTGGAAACATTACTTTTACCCTTCTAACTGCTGAACCAAACTTGAGACCTGGCTACAATGACTTCTACAACACCCCCGCCTTGCAGAAAATGGTATATGCCACTCAGGTCAGGATACATCTGAGCGGCCAGTACCTCACAGAAACTGGAGTCAACCACAGACACCGATACTACGCAGTTAACGAGATCACAATCAGTGGAAGGTACACATATTTTACAATGTATACAATTATTATTACTTTAAGGTTATTTTACTACTAACTGTTAAGTTTGAACTGAGCCTGCCAAAGTTATTGAGCACATCTTCTTAATAGAGTGACAGTGTTTTTATGACTGTGGTAATTATAGGATTATGCAGCAGGCAATCATCTCTAACTCTTACTTCCCCCCTCCCTCTAAGCTGTTTTAATTAGTAGCTTGTTATAGTGAAGTGGCATAAACAAAGATTTGAAGCTGCTGAAATCTCATCTGAGCTTTTGTAAACCCTCCCCCATCCCATTCACGCACCAAACATTTGTCTTTTAATTCTTTACAAAGCACCATCTTGGCATTGAAGCACACATTTGAAATTTGAGCAAGTGCATCTGTGCATTCATGAGCTTTGGTATTTGGCAAGATTGTTTATTATTGCCTCATTGGTAATTTATATCTATCACAATACAGCAGCACACCTCTTTTAGCAGGCTGGTCTACGTCACTGTCTAATTGGTTGGTATATATCCAATATATTATATTTATAAGGATTAGGGTTAGACTGCATGTCATTGGCACTACCAGGGATGACTTTACAACCACAAGTCCTTAACCTGACCCCAGCTGACAAACAAGTGGTATGGTGTATGTATCGTTAGTGTTATCTGCAATGTCAAAATACCATAATGCAAAATGTTTTATGGTTAACTTTATTCTTTACATTTTTGGCATCAAGTGTTACCATCAAGGTGTTGAGTTGCTAATGATTTGGTTGATCTTCCCTTCTTCTCTTGTAATAGAAAGTGGCACAGAAAAGACACACAGACAGAATATACACAGGTCATTCCACAAAATTGACCCATTTTTAAGGTGGAAAAATTACAATTATAATAAAATTATTACAACTCTTTTAGTATTCCTGCTGTTTTACATTGACATCAGTAACAGGGTTGACATTTCCAAACTCATTCGCTGATTTCTAACTTATTCTAAATGACTCAGAGCCGCATGTTGTACACTCTGAAAGCACATTACTTGTATATATTAGTCATATTACGGTCAACACAATTATTAAATGTATATGTGAAAACACGGTATCAGGGTTGACACTGTATGAAAACCCCTCACACCCAAACTGCAATAAACAAAAACACCAAGAGTTGCTTTCTTGCATAAATGGTTTGAGTGGATTGAAATTGGGAAGTATATTTGACAGCCTCTAACTTGCAGATACTTTGCCCGATTAGGCTCAAGCCTGAAACATCTACCCCTGCCCCTGAACACATCTGACCAATATGATGGCAGTTACCTCTATAGTGCCCCCTATAGACTGAAAGAAGAATGTAGTTTTAGGGAAATTTAATACATTTGGCAAACATATTCTTTACAAACATCCAGACAAATCAAAAAAGTCAAATAGACCTTCCCATGTTTGTCATAGTTTGGGGGCGGGGCCTCTTAATTGCTCATTAACAATATAAAAAGCCTTAGAAATCACACAATATCTGATTAAGGTGCCTGTTGGGGCCAGTTGTGGCAGACGTATGGGGCCGTTTCGCCGATATACACCTTGCTGTCGGGGACGACATCGTAGGCCTAGTTTGCTGTAATTATGAAGTAATTATGTAGTTTTTAATTAAAAAAAAAAAATTCTTTCACCAATTTCATAGACCCAAAAACATAAAGCAGAAAGCAAGTGAATATAAGAATGAATAATTAAATGTCATGCTGTATGTGTGTCTGGTCAAATGGGGAAGGTGGGAGGCAGACCTGTCCACTATTTGCTACAGGGCTGCTCTAATTCTTTAGATGGCATTTATAAATGTTGAATGCAGATGTCCTAATGGCACTGTTGCTGTTGCATGCATGTGAAGTGGAAGGGATAGAAGCTAAAGAAAGCTTATAGTACTCTTTTTAGTGATAATTTTACATTTTTCATGTGTGTGTTTAATGTACTGATTTTTTATTCCCACATCCCCATTTTTCTAAGCATGCTGATTGTTTTTCTTTTATCTTTGTGCAGGTGCGAATGCCATGGCCATGCAGAGCACTGTGATACAAGTTCAACACCTTACCGCTGTTCATGTTTGGCTGAGAGTCATACAGAGGGCAATAATGTGAGTGAAATAATCTATACTAATAAATACAGAAAAAAGAAAACATTGAGTCAGCATTGAAAAATGGAATTTGAAGCATTCTACCAGTGATTTCTAAAATCTTCATGTCTTCATTCTGTGTTAAAATCACCACGTTAAACCACCTCTTTAATAGTAATAATAGGCAGACCTTCAAGTCATTCAGAAGTAAAAAGTTCAGCGTGACGGCTCCTCTTCTTTAGGCCCCTGCATTATTCAGTACTTTATATATCATTTATACACATGTGATTGTGGCATTGTGTCATTGTGTGTCAGGTCATGGTGAAGTGCTATTCTCACGTTAAATCTGTTGCCAATTTTCTGTTGTTACAATCCTCTCAACTAAACCTAGAAGGAACCATAACATATAAGCAAACAGATCAAAAGCTAAAGTAAACCAAAAGCTGTATGCGATCTGCTGGCCCTAAATGTCCTTAAAAAAAGTGTCTAACAAAACAATAACCCTACATTACATTAATAAAATAACAAAATTAGGAAAACAGGACTACTGCGCCCATCACCTAAAGTAAACTAACTAACAAAAGAAAAAGAGGAGCCAACAGGTTCAAACACTACTGCTATCAGCTGTGATGTGGTGGAGGCAGAGCCAGGAGAGTGAGCAAAGGGAAGGGGCGAGACGCCAAATTCACGCTGGTTTTAAGGTGGTTCAAATACGCACCACACACATAAAAGACACTCCCAATATAAATTACAGTACAACGTAACTGTCACAAATATTTAACCCTGTTACATTGTCATGTTTTTGTTCATTACATAAAAAGAATAATAGATTAGGTACTGTAATCTATTGGGCTGACACAACTGGTTTTGTCAACATACTTGGTGTACCTATGAGCATTTTGCAGCTCTCTGACGTTGGACATCCCTCATCCATCCACTCTTTTATACTCCTTTCCTCTCCTGGGTCCCAGTTTAAATGATGTCTCAAATTAACTAGAACAATGACAATCCCTTAGCATGCATTTGTAATCAGCTCTTTCTGTTCTGTTTGTCTTTTGCTTCATTTCACTCAATATTTTCCTCCACTTTCTTTATTGTTTAACATTTGATCTTTTTATTTAAGGAGAAATACACTAAAAGCCACTCTTCTAAGCAGTTTTATCTTGGTTCAGATCTATGCACTTTTCCCCCCAACCTGTCCATCTTAGTACCTCTGAGTGAATATTCAGTACCTTCTCCTGTCTCTGTAATATTGGAGCATAAAAGGCTGTGGGGAATATTAGCCGTTAATATTGCATGTGTTCTGTTGACTTGGATCGGCCCAGCACAGTGACGGATGTTGGACTAATCTGGAGAATTTCCACAGTGACATTAAAGTGACATAAATGCTCAGACATATGTCAAGATGATCAACGGGGCCCGAACAGAGACACTTAAACTCGTGCACAGCCTTAAGCTCACATGCATTCAGGCGCACACACTTTTCCTTCACTACTTTGTCCCACTTGATTTTGATTCTATTCCTTAACGTGCACTTTATGTCCAACATGATCTCTCGCGCTGTCAGTCTGTCTCTGCAGTCTTCCACAAGTTAAAGCTATATCATAAATTGTAATTCACATCATATTGTCATTTTTGTTCAGTAAAGGTTGATCTGTAAAGGCTAAAGCAAGCATTTTTTAGTTGACAGTACAGTTTGACATTTGAGTCCAGTAATAATAAACTCAAGTCTTCCTGTGAGGTGTTTAGAATTAGATAATATTTTGATACACAAGGGAAGATGGTCACAGACTAGTAGCTCTGTTATGCACAAAAAAGAGAAAAAAATAGCAAAAAGGGTCAAACTAAAATTTTAATAGTTAATAATAATAAAAAATAATAGTATTAATAATAAACTAGGCCTACACTGTCATACCCGACAGCAAGGTGTTATTGCTACTGATTTGTTATTACCTTCACAGTTTATGATATGTACCTGTGTGTAAAAGTTTAAACTGATCCGGCAATCACTTTTTGAGTTATCGCGTTCCATAATACCGTTGTTTCGCCGATATAATGAAGTCCTAAAATTTTTTGTTTGTTTGTTTTCTGTATAGACCTCAATACATACTTGTATTGTGTATGGGGCTATCATTAAAATCAGTGTTGTATTGTGTAAGTGTGTATGGTGCGTTTCATACATAGATATTGATAGCTAGTGACGTTAAGTAGCAATGTCCAGGGTCTTGGTGTCCAAAGTCTGCATCAGCAGCAGATTTTTCCCGCTCTGAGGTTAACCGGATTAACGTCTGATATACACAGTGCACGTCGACCCACACAAACATGCTCCTGCACAGACAGTGGCACGACCTTTCCAATGAGACTGGAATAAGATAAGATAAGATAGTATAAAATGTGTTTCCCTGGCAGCTTTACACACATAAAAACAAATACAGATTTTGGTCTTCTGAATGAAAAAAAAAAGTCACTTGCAACTTTTACTGTATACCGGAAATATTGCCTTACTGCCAGATGTAATTTTTACTCATTTTATTATAGTATAGACTGATTTCATTGAGATGTGTATATTTCACATGGTGTGTTTTCCTAAAAAGCTTGTAGTGCTTCTGCCTTCCAGCAAGGAGGTTGTGGATTTGATTCTCAGGCTGGCCAATGCAGAATCTCTTTGAGTGGAGTTTGCATGTCCTCCCCAGTTCTAGCCCTTCTCCAGCCACTGTCCAGAGACAAGCATGTGGTAGAAAAATTGGTGACTCCTTGAGAATGTGAGCGTGAGAGTCAGTGTCTGCCATTGTCAAGGGTGTTCTCTAGGCTCATAGTTGCTTGGATAGACTCCAGAGGAATAAGTTGAGGAAGATGGATGAGTATATAGTATGCTAACTAACATGTATTTAATGCACTTAGAACAAGTTTGAGTCCCTGACACGGCAGAAGGCCCTTTCTGTGTGGATTTTGCTTTTTTCTCCCCATGTCTGGGTTGGTTTTCTCCAGATACTCCGGCTCAGGATTAGCCAAACTGATCAGGTTGCACAATTTTGTTGTATGTACACTGTATGTATAATGACAATAAAGGCAATTTATTTATATATTAAATAACCTACTTTTCTTCTTGTACCGTGTGCTGCTGATGGATTGCCATATTTTGTATGGAGTAGAGAATGAATATGTGTGCTCATCTTTTAACTCCCAAACACTAGTCCCTCGACTAATTAGCAGGCTAGAAGAGAAGGAAGGTAACGCAATGTTGAATAAAAAGAAAAGACAGAAAAGAAAAAAATCCCTTTCATTTAGTATGGTAATATTTCCCACTCACATACTCACAATGGCTGTGAGAACACACAGTCCAGGGACGTTATAGTAATGGAGAACTGGGTTAAGAACTAAGAGGAAGGAAAGTGATAGAAATACAGAGAGAACTGATGAGTGAAGGGTGGAAAGATAAAGGAAGAATGGAGACAGGCAGGGAGACTATAGTTGACCATGTAATATTGATGTTAGTTTGATATTACAGACAGTGTTGTATTTGTATTGTATTAAGCTTGTTACACAATGCCTCCTTAATTGTAATATTAAAATAACCTTAGATATACTGAATTTAAAAGTATTATTATGTATTGTTGTAATAAATCCTCCACATGAATTAATTTAGTGTCACGACAAAATTTGAATAGATCTGCTTTTATGTATCCCCTATGGATAATCAGAACAGATGTATTGCACCTATTTTGTGTCTACCCCTTTTTTCCTGTAGCGAACCTCCCCCTCCCCTGTGCGCCACACATAAAAGGCCCAGTGCAGATCTGCATGTGTCACACATGTGACACCTGTGTTTTTAAATACATTTTTAATCCCACCATTTGATGCTACCCTTGTCCACCATAATTTGTACTGGCAATATCAAAGAGCAGACTTGCTGTAGTCTGCTTTCCTGTGCTGCAGAAAATGCATTTTTATTTATTCCCCACAGAAACCACCTAGCTGTGTTGGTTTTGAATTGAAAGTGGACCTTTTTGAGAGTGTTGAGTGTTAAACCCCATTTTCATTTGTTTAAAATATATTTGTTACATTTATATTTGTTGTGTATTGTTATTTTATAACACTTGAGATAGAAGAAAAAATGAATTCCTGTCAGCGTTTAAAAGTGATGTTTTGTGTTACAGTGCCAGCGTTGTGCACCTCTCTACAATGACAAGCCTTTCAGATCTGGAAATCAGCTCCAGCCAATGAACTGTCGTCCCTGTAAGTGTTATGGCCATGCTTATTCTTGTCATTATGAAGCTCACGTTGATGACCATCCAAATGAACACTATCGAGGTGGAGGAGGTGTCTGTGACAACTGCATGCACAACACCTCAGGTACTGACCTGTACTACATACTTTTCTTAGTTAGTCGTATCTCGTTAGTCATAGATATTATTAGACCATTAGTATCTTTAGTTTTTTATGTGAGCTGTTTCACAATTCCTGTCCATTTTCCTCTTTTACATTTCTTGTTTTTTTCTGATGATAAGGGAGGAACTGTGAGTTGTGCGTGAGTGAGTTTTTCAAGATAGAGGGATCTGATCCTACTTTGGTCGATGTGTGTCAACCCTGTAACTGTAACACTGCTGGAGCAATCAATGGAAGCATAGATTGTGCACAGGTAAACATAAAGCAACTGATGGTGACTGATGGATTTCTTCAAATCAGAAATGTTTTTTTCTTTATTTGACTGTTCATTTTTTTTTAGGTTGGAGGACAGTGTCATTGCAAGCATGCAGTAACTGGTCGACAATGTACAGACTGTTTACTGGGCTGGTATGGACTCCACACATCAAATCCAAATGGTTGTGTTCAGTGCAGCTGCAATGAAACCGGCACAATCCCAACAGATGGTGTCCTCAGCTGCAACCAACACACAGGGCAATGTGACTGTAATCCTCATGTTACAGGTACACAAACTCATCCCCACAAAAATAGTTTTCCATAAGATATCTATCATAGTTAAACTAATTTTAACAATGTAACCCTCAGTGTAACTAAAATAAAAATAAGGACGTTATTATTTGCTTTGAAATTAAAATCAGATTTTCTCCTGGCCACAGTCCTCCTCTAATGTGCTAAATAGCAAAACTTATGTCCAATAATAGTGTTACTGTAAAAGCTTAAAAGCATTCACATGAAGCGAGTATACTTTGTTTACTCTGGAAAAAAACAACAATGAACACACACATTAAGAAACAAATTCATATTCCAAAGTGTTTTGCCGACCAAACTAAACAAGCTTTTCTGTTGGACCCACATCCAGACGTTATGCTTCGTTTTGTGATAAGTGGTTTCGTTCTTCCTCTGTGTCTCTTTGAAGAGCAGCCTTGTGGGAAATGCAAAACAATACAGTTCTACTCAACTTAATACATCATGGTTATGCTTAGGCCCTTCTTATCAAGAGCCCATAGTGTGTATGACTGCAGGATTTTAGTGAATATATGTTAATATAAATGTAATATGGGGTGTCATTGTGTGGCTTTTGTCTTTGAGCATCTGTATGGTGTTCATGATTTTTTTTGTGCCTCACTATGCTGAAAAAACCCATATTTCTTGTTTGTTCAAATATGCATGCAAGCCATCAAGGACTAAGTGGGTATTTAATTCTTTAATTCAATGCCAAGTTGATTAAAACTAACTGCAGCAGCCCCTTGTATTTTTCACACTTTTTTTTTCCAGGACCCACGTTCTTTCTTTCTGTCCATGTTTGTTTGGTTTCTCCCACAGGTATTTTTCAGAAATGAGATTTGATTATGGCAATTTATTACTGCCAAGCTAATACTTTGAGCAGCGCAATGGCAGGCAGACTTCAGAAGGACGAAATTGAAATGTGCACTGATGGACACACACACACTCACACACAAAGAAACATGCACATCCATAACAAGGTGGCAGTGTGTACATAATAGTGTTTGAAATGGTGATGTATGGGCCCTGTTAACCAGCTGGCTACTGATAAAAGAGCTGGGCCATGTCCTGGAAAACACACACTCATATCCACACAAGCAATCACTTAAACACAATTTTCCTTTTACAATGATCAAATACAGGAAAGTGTGTGTTTTTTTACCTGGCCTATTTTACTCACCTCAGAATATTTTGTAAATACTAAAACATTTTTAAATTAAAATAAGCTGTTGTTTTCCTCCAATGCGAATATACTTCTGAAACAGTATTTTAAACATGTAATTTTATTAATAATATATATATATATATATCAATCTGATAATACTGGGAATGTCTGTGTCATCTTGCATATTTATCTCCTGGCCATGTGCACACACTCAGCTGCTGCACTACTATGAAATATGAGGCATAGACAGAAATACATTCATATCTATAAAATCATTAAAGTGGGCAGACTAGGGGAAATGCCAAGTGTCTGCCCCACTCCACACAGGACACACACACAGAGTAACGAGCAGCTGATGTGAATGTATGTGCACACATCCAGACACATATAACCCACGCACCCTCATAAATGGCTGTGGTGACTGTGTTGCCCCCAGGCATCCATTTAGGGACAGATTGCCTGTCATGGAATACGTATGGCATATTCAAATAAGCTCTGCTCTTGTAGACTGCATATCATAATTTAACTAGCCTCAAAAGCTTGCTGTGTTGCTGTTCTGGTGTCTTGAAATTATAGTCTTAACTTTTTATGTTTGCAGCTTTTTTATAATGAACTACCCCATACTTTTTACATTAAATTTAAGTCATTAAGTATATTTGTACAAAATGTGGTTCAGTTATCTCTCATAAATTTCCTATAAGGTTTCTTCTTTGTCGTGTAAGTGCAAATTGTATTACCCCAGCCAAAGTGGTTATGTTTTTGCCCATATTGGTTTGATGGTTGGTTAGAAAGACCCCACTCAGTCATGGTCAGGAAAGGTAAATAACTCAAAATCCAGTCACAAAAAGCCATTAAATAAAATTTTCTAGAATTCTTTGCCATTATGAGATATAATTTGAGGCCCAATATATAAAGTATTACCCCAGAAATACTGTAGAATACTCCTGGTTTAAGTCCAGATCTGGACACATATCTTTACTTTACTGGCTGCTTCTAGATTGCTATTATGTATTCCATGTAGTTTCTTAATTTATTCATTTTCTCACTCTGTGTTTAGCCTAAGGTGAATGATCACTCATAAGCAGAGGGCCTGGCTCAAATAATGGCATTATTATACACTCACCTCCAATTTGTTTTCTGCCCCTTGTTTTTGTTTTTCCCTCCTTGCACATGCACAAACCTTAGTAAAGCAGTTGTCACGCTCTATTGTTTCTTAATGTATTGCTCTAGTTGCTGACATGGTTTCTCTTGGTCATCTCATAGGTTTGTCTTGTGACCGCTGTGAGTTTGGATATTGGAACCTGTCCTATTCAAACGGCTGTGTCCCATGTGACTGCGACCCCTCCGGCTCCCTCAGCCCGTTCTGTGAGCCCGAGGGGGGGCAGTGTGAGTGTAGGCCTGATGTGGGGGGGCGGCGCTGTGACTCATGTGCCGCTGGTTCATTTGCTTCAAGCTTGGAGGGATCTTGTTCCCCCTGCAACTGCTCAGAAAACGGGACTGTATCTGGAACAGTCTGTGATCCTCACTCGGGTCAATGTGTGTGTAAGGCAAGTAAAGCACACTGCATTGTACAAGATTATTGAACTCATATTGTAATGTCATGTTATGTTGTGGTAATGTCTCACAATATCAGTTATGTCAAAGATGTAGTCTGTCTTAAAATTTACAATCTGACCCTGTTCTATAATGTATGTAATCTGTCATATTTATTATTCTACTTTAGTCCCTTCTCTGGCCTAGAGAACAGGGGATAGACTAAAGTAAAACTTGACCGCTATTGGTCAAGCCTTTTTAAAATGTTTTAATAATTAACAGAGACACATATTTTACAAGACAAAGACATCACATTCACTCACACATTCACACAGACCCTCATGGTGCCTACAGAGCCACAGTTATCTACTTATAGTGTAAAATTTGACTTTAGATAGTGTTGGATTAACCCTGGCTGGTTAGTTAGGCTGCAGGGCATCAAAAACCTTCCTCCGTACAGCATTGAACTGTCCGTCTTTGTTACTGTCTACAGACATAGTTTTCTCAATATTTAAATAATATCTCATTAATGAGTTCCATTTTTCCATATCTAGTGTGTTTTCTTTTTTCCAGTGCTGTTATATAAACTTTTTGTATACTAGTGATGAAAATAATATTTGCCAACCTAAGGGATATCTAATTTTGGACATCTTGAAGAAGACAAGCTTCTGGTGTGGTGACACTTGATAACCACCTTTCAATATCCCTCCAGGTTTTGGGGAATTTTTCACAGTACTAAAAGGCATGTATGAGGGAGTCATTTTGTCGGCAACACTTAAAACAAGTAGTAGGAGCTTTGGCTTTTGTATCTACTATAATTTACTCTTGTAGTTGTAGTTCTATATGTAAGTTGTAAACAACAACAATTTCTTATCTTAGAACACATTTGGACTACAGCTTTAAGACAATTATTATTAAAAACTTAATTAAATATTATAGTAGCGTATTTGTCAAAAAACAGATGAAATTAGTGCTGATTTCAAATTCTTCAGGACAATGTGGTTGATCGTCGATGCGACTCTTGCCGCCTTGGTTACCATACCCTGGATTATAGAAACTCCTTTGGTTGTCTGCCATGTGTGTGTGACCTCAGTGGCACTTTACCCGGAGAAGCTTGTGATATCCATACAGGCCAGTGTCCATGTAGAGAGGGAGTGGAGGGAGCACAGTGTAATAACTGTGCTTACAACTACTACAGCCAGAATACAGTCACCCATAGTAAGGCATGTTTAAATCTAAAAATGTTTTCCTTTTTATTTTTTTCACAATTAAGCTACAAAAATGTTCTCTTGTCTCTTCAGGTGGGTGGTCCCATAACTGTGTACCTTGTAGCTGTCACCCTAGTGGGTCAGTGGCAGGGTCTGTGTGTGACAGCATCACAGGGCAGTGTGTTTGTGTTCCCTCACGCTATGGAAAAGACTGTAGCAGCTGTCGACCTGGTTAGTTTATAATGGATGGATGATTATGATGAGTTTATTTGCAAAAACATTGTGGAAAGAAATTAGCTAGACTGTAATTTACTCTTACTACTATAAAGTTTTTTTAGAGAGCATTTCTTTTGTAAAAAACGTGTGTGTGCATTTGTGTGGGTGTGTGTGTAAATTAAGCTTAATCCAGGTAATAACTACTGTGAACCAAGTAGATACAATGCCTTCTATGTTTTGTGAATGTTTTTCTAGGGTTTTACCTCTCAGTAAATGACAGCGTGTGTGTGGAGTGTAGCTGCCATCCTACAGGGGCAGCACAGCACACTTGCGAGACTCACATGGGACAGTGTGTCTGCTCCCATCCCTCTGTGAGTGGGAGGCGCTGTGACCAGTGCCAGCACATGTACTTTGGATTCAACCCTGGCCTGGGCAGGTAAAAACAACATATGTACTTTGGGTAAATTATGCATATTGTTAAAACCACGTATTTAATGCTTGTCTAGCCGTTCAAATTTGCTGCACTTTATAATGTTTCTTTAAGTTTCTCACAACCAGGGATTTGAGGAAAGGGTTTTGGCAATTTCAGTGTAAAAATATATTGTGGATATTTTAAATGTATTAATCCAATTGTTCGGATCAAAACAAGAATGTATGTCCAGGACAATAGCTGTCACACTCTAACTAGTCTTTGCAGCTTGGTGAGGTGTACCACAGTCTGAGGAAGAAATGGGTCAGTTGTCGATGTGCTGGTTGTCCTTGGAAGTGGAGTGAAGGTTATGTCACTGTGTGTGTATGTGCACTTCTGCGAGCACAAAGTGGCTGAACCAATTTCAGCTCATTACAAGACTGTGGCTTTTCGCACAGCAGTGAAAGTGTTACAGGGTGTGTTGTGGCAGGAATGCATTTGTGTATATATTGTTTAAAAAAAAAATAGTAGAAAACTTACATAGACAGTTTTCATATCTGTGTGGGAAACTGTGCATCTAAGTGGTCTAAGTGTGAGCCAGGCCAGACGTCTTTCAACAGATTGTGTTGCAAATGTAACAGTGTAAGTCTGTGTGTGTGGTTAGAGGTGTGAGGTAGCTGGCCGGATGATCACCCACTGCCCGGCCCCAGAGAGGGTAACACCACACCAATGACCCAGACAAGTACATTGTCGCCCTTACAAAAACACAAGTGCTCACACAGACTTTTTGAGCTATAAGGATGAAGAGGGCTTCTTTGAACTTAGTTGCTCAGCTTCTTTCTATAAATGTCTAGAATTGACAAGGGCATCACTAACAGCATAAAGGCGATGCTCAGCAACTTTAAGAAAGTGTTTATTTTTAATTCTAACATATTGAGGTATATTTAAAGAACATATTTGGTCACTGTCATAATTTTGAGTTATTTATGTATTGTTTTTGGCAAGGTGCCAGCCATGTGCTTGTAACCTAGTGGGCAGCCTCAATGGTTCGTGCCACCCAGAGTCAGGTATGTGCGTCTGTAAGCTGTTGGTAACTGGAGACAAGTGTGATGTATGCCAACCTGGATCAAGTTATCTGGATGCTGAAAACCCTTATGGCTGCAGTAAAGGTGTGACACAATAATTCAAGTCTATTATTTATATTAGAACTACAACAGTAGACATGTAAATTCTGTTTATGACACACACTGTTTTTGCCACGCTCTCTTTGCAGCACCCTCTCAGCAGCCTGCTCCAATAGGTACCTCTTTCAATCATTCTACTATTTGGGTTACATGGCGATCACCTGACTCCCCAAACTCAAACAAACTCAACTACACTCTTATCAGAAATGGCTATTGGGTGTACACCATCCAAAGTCACTATCCATTCAGTATGTATCCACTTTGTAATTTTGAACATTATTTTATTTCTCCATAATTTAAATACATTTTTATTTCTCATTACTTTCAAGGCAATGAATCATTTGAAGACACACATTTATCTCCCTTCACTAACTACACATACTGGCTAATAACAGCCAATGTTGCTGGTTCAACAACAAGTGTGTCAGTCTCATACCAGTCTTTGGCTGCTCCGCCTCCTGCAGACAAGCTCAATCTGAGGCTTGTGGGAAGACCAGGTCCAACAAGTGCTCATTTTACCTGGGATATGCCTCCAAATGATACAGGTCCTGTAGAACGGTAAGCAAAGAATGAAGCAAGGAGTACTACTGTGGCTTAGTAATTTACTAACAATAGCAGTCTGTCCCAGGTTTGTGTTATTTTCTACAGAGTCTACTGTTGCTGAGCCTGTTGTCCACTACACAGGCATATCTACAGATGCAGTGGCTACTAGTCTTACTCCCTTTACCCAGTATACTGTAATTTTGGAGGTAAAATGGCTACCATTTCCAGCTTCTTGCTTATAACATCTACCGGTTTAGAGGCATTATTTAGTTTAGTGGGTTTTCTTTTCTGAAATTATGATCTGTGAATGCTGTTCTCAACTTAGACACTAATTTCCTGTACAGGCCTGTGCTTCTGGGGGGTGTACTTCTACTAAACCATTGTCAATACTGACAGCCTCAACCTCTCCACAAAATCAACCACCTCCCAACGTCACTGCTACAGGACCCCAGACACTACATGCTTCATGGGAGACTCCTGGTCAGCCAAATGGTAAGACCAGAGACATCAAACGCTATTTTCTTTAAAATGTAAAATGTGTGCATTGATTAACTTTAGGTGAGTTCATAACATTCATTATAGTTCCATTTAACTTTTTGTACATCTGCAGGAGTTATAACAAAGTATGAAGTGTTTTTGCGTGGGCCCATGGAGTCGTACAACTTATCAAGAGAAGCTGCTGAGAAGTTGGTGTTCACAAGCTCCGGTTGGTTAGATCCAAGCATGCCTTCTCTAGAGGAGCAATCCAATAGGACTATTCCACCTCCCAAAAGCAGCACCATTATAACCAGCCTGCAGGCTTTCTCCACTTATCAAGTTAAAGTTGTGAGCTCTAACATAGAAGGTCATGTCTCTTCAGAGTGGATCACAGCACGCACAATGGAGGGAGGTTGGTACAGATACTGAAAACATAAACTAATATATAATATTTCTGTTTGCTTAGAGGTTTATGCAGCCCTACAACAGTAACAGAACAAAAATCTAGAAATGTCCCCTTGCTGTACCCTTGTTTTTCATTATGGGTAAATGACTAATGCATAGTGCATAATGAAGTAGTAATAAATTAATTGCTGCTACTTATATCAGAAATGGTTTAATTTTTTCTATTAAAAAAAACAAATAAAATGATTGGTGAGAGCAAACATCACAGAGAAGTGATAAACAAGGAAGGAAATAAAGATTGTGTGGAGGAGGGGAACTCATTAAAGTATTTGAATTTCAAAGAGATGATATGGCTCATTAGGACTAAACGATTGCCTCTAACATCACTCTGAGCTGTATGTCTGGATAACAAGCATATGATAACACCATTTTTAACGCAGAGTGAGTGTCAGGGTTTGTGCCTGCTGATACAATGTCTACGGAAAAGAAGAATGTCACATTCAGCGCATGTACTATGAGTTACATTTAATTTATAGCACATTTCACAGCAATATCCATTTACAAATATAATATACATTTCTTCTCTAGTATTTCATATCAAATAAATACATGTTTAATATATCAACTCTTAATATATTTTCTTGTGTTTTCAGTGCCAGAGTTCATAGCTGCACCTGAAGTGACTGCTCTGACGTCCAGCTCTCTCAAAGTTACATGGAACTCCACTGAGGGTCACGGCATCATTGCCCGAGGACAAGTGACTGAATATTGGGTCAACTTGGTCACTGAGCAGTCTAATAGTGCCTATTCTTCTCCTGTTATTAATCAGGTGTGGTACAGTCAAATCAAATATATCTTAGATACATGCATATTTTTTGGTATTTATATTGCCTTTTACTGTGTTTCTTATTGATCCATTCTGTTTTAGGTCTTACACAGAACAAGCCTATGGTCCCAGCCTGCTTATGTAGCTAAAGGACTAAAGCCTTACCATGTGTATGCCTTTTCTGTTACATTGTGCACAAAGACAGCATGCATTACCAGTTTGCCGAGCAAGGGACGCACTTTACCTTCAGGTAAGCAGATAATTTGCATTTGTTTTTTAGTTATTGTTTTACAATAAAAAAATACTGTATACATGTTTTCTCCCAAATTCATTCACTATGACACAAATGCTATCCATCTTTACGTTTTCTTTTCTTTGCTTAAGTCTGTCAGACTAAACAGTAAATGGCAGCAGTAGCAGTAGCATGGATCACTGTACAATTTATGTTTTGTGCACACCTGACCCCCCATCTGTTCCTCAGCTAGACAGTACATATTTTTGAATAGACAACAAACAATAGTGTTCACTAGTTGTGAAAAAAAATTCATCTATAAATACTTGCTCAGGGATTTGTGCTTTTGAGCGCACTCTAAAAAGCTACATCTGTTAACAAAGCAGAGATATTCATTTCATATAAAGCCTTTCTCTGCTTTCTGTGATGAACGATACAACGATATTATAATTGTTGGACTTTTAAAATGTATTTTTAATGGCTGCATCTGTTGACACTGCAAAAGTGTTTATTTCAAGGCTTTCCAAAGACTTCTCTTGACTGTAATACAGTATAATACAATATGGCTTATTGTACCCAGCTGACTTTTTGAATGTATTTTTAACAGCCACATCTGTTACCACCATTTTTTTTATCCACTGCCAAATGTGTCCCTTGTTTCAACTGCGAGAGATGATAATGGCATATGCTGTCTGGCTTTTTTAATATATATTTACATTTCAAAACAATTTGTGTGGCATATTTTCTTCTCCACTGTGTGTAGTTAAAAAGTTTTCATGTCTAGAAAATCTATTAATGGGATAAACTGTAATATATATATTTTTTTTTATTATTATTTAAAAAATAATGCTTTGTACATACACTGTTATTTCGTGCTTCATCATGCAGCCTTCTCAGTCTTTCTTTATTTATCCTGTTGTTGTACAAAAGGAAATTGCTCCTTGTTAAGACACTTGAAAAGTACTTAAGCATGGAGCCTATGAATCTCCGACATATAAGGCAGGCCCATTACAGCCCGCCACCATCTGCCGTAATTGAGCAGACAGCATCTGCAAAAGCACTGAAGTTACATCAAATCACATGGCCAAACATTAGCACACAGACAGATGTTCCAACACATTGAATGAGCTATCTGCCAATATGTGTTGATGCATTTGCAATTGTTTCATTGTGGATCTTTTTGCAAAGTTATTGATCATTCTGTCTGTAAAGTGAGTGACTAATCAGGGACTGATGGTGATGTTTTATGTATCCTACATCCATAAAGGCTTGTTCAACAAGACACACACACACACACATACTCACACTGTAACACCACTCAACAGAACAAGAACTTTATTGATTTACGCATAATTGGCCTCAGGCCTTTCTTGAGGAGAGAAATATGCATGGCAAGGGATTGCCATGTCAATAAGTGGTGTACTTGTGTGCAGCATGTAACTGTATGCTAAGAGCCTGTTAAGACACATCAGTCCCTGTAAAAACAGAAAACACACATGGACAATTGCTCCTGGGAGCTGGCCCATGATTTAGCTGCCTCATTACCATGTCGGAAGCTAAAATGAACCTTTCTGCTCTAATGTTAACCTTGTGTGAGTATGTGTGAACACACTGATAAGGCTAATGTTTATGTCAAACCAAATGTGTCACAGACTCAGACACAGTTCTGTGTGAATGAACATGCCACACATGGCCAGAAATTGTTACAATTGTTACCTATGTATGGAAATGTAATATTACAAACTCCTGATTTGCAGTACATTTTTGAAAATGTGTGATCTTGTGTATTAGGACAGAGGGTAGTCATTTACATTTTGCGCTTTAGAATACTGGATAATGGGGACATTTTAAACACAAGTGCACTTTTGACACGTGCAGTGAACTTCTCTACTGTAGCCTGTACTGTGCAGTGTCAACTCAGTCTCTGTGTGTTACTAAGTAGGCTGTTAGTTGTATGTTTTACGGGTGTTAAATTAAGTAACAGTTTTTCTTGGTTGAGTAACAATACACCTAAACTTTTGCTGACAAAACAATGTACATAATAATGTAATATACAGTGTATATATATATATATATATATATAGATGCAAAAGTGTGGTTTTGCAGTATATATATACATACAATATCAAATAGATTTAGAAGTGAATCTAATTTTTTTTTTTCAACATTGTTGGTAAAAAAAAAGTTATGTGTGCGCAGTACTTCCAACATTCTACATGACACCATAGCTCAATTTCAATAGACTGGTAAGCTATCGATTAGCAGTAATTTATGGTTTGATGTGCCAAGATGAACCACCTAAGCGAGCTGTCCTCTTTCCTTTTAAGAGCTCTATTAGAAGTCCCACTAAAGATGGGCTCCATGTGTGTCACTTGAGCTAATTTACTCCCACCATTTAAACCATTACTGAAACACATAGACGTAGAAACACAAGAAAGCAATGACTTTTAGTGCACACACATCTGTACCATCTCTACACTGGTCCATCACACACTAAGCTTTCTCTCCATTCTTACGTATCTCATCGCACCCTATCAGCCTGTCTTCTTGATTTATTTATGGTACGTGTTCAAGCTTGCTACACGCTGTATGTTTTCACAGGGACATTTAATTTACCATCTAAAGTGAAATAGGAAATTAAATTGACCCCCTGTTAGGTGAAAACGAGAATTAAGTTGAGTCCGACTATACGTTTGGAAGCAGGAAAAAGCTAAAGCCATATTCCAGCTGGAGAAATGTTCGAAATAAATCAGGGTTATAGGCAAGGCCTTAGAAAGTAACGCTGTCCTGATGTCCAGCTCATTTTGCTCTTCTCCTCTCAGCTCCTGCAGGACTCTCTTCACCTCAGCTAAATCCAGTTAATGAGTCCACCATTCAAATACAGTGGGACCCACCTGCTCTACTGAACGGACCTCAGCCTCTATACCAGGTTGTTAGAAGGTCAAATGAAGAAAAAACATTTACATTTATTTGTGTTTTTATTTCTGTGTTTGAATTTGTTTTAGGTCGAGAGGATTGATGTGTCTCTGTCTGACCCACAAAGTCCTGTTGTTCGAGGAACCCGGTTTGCAGGCAGTAGTTATTATGAGTTTCCCAATGACACACTTCCTATGAATACTGACTTTACAGGTAACACACAACATACACAATTAATTCAAAGTCACACTTACATCAGTATTTAAGAGTGTGCTGGGTTATACAAATGCAAATATACATAGGCATTATTTAAATATACAGTTTTGGGCCTATTTTGTGCTCTTTAGTGATCAGTCTGTTTAAGTCTTGTGACATTCTTTAGAATGACTTCCCCAATCATCTTAAAGGACAATTATCTTTCTGTTTACCAGCATCATTAGAGGGTTGAGCTGCACAGCCAAACATGTTCTGCTTCATCTGAGAACATCACCCAGTCTGACGCTCATAATTAATGACTGCTGATACTAATCAGTGGGATTTGAGCAGCGAAGCTCTGTGATGCCACTTGAGATTAGCACACTGCCCTGCACAAGCCTAGATTTACTGTTTTTTCTGACTTAGTAAACAAAATGTTCTAAGAGAAACCTTTTTATAAAATGAAATATTGAAATATACCAATACATTTAATAAACTTACTCAGGAGGTGTAAATGGTGCTTTCTCTGGTCAAAATTGTCTAAAATACATTGTAGGATCATGGACAGAGCCTGTAGCAAGATACACGGTGTTCTCTACATTTACCGTTACCAATATAGAGAGATATAGCTGTGACCAACATTACACATTTCTTTTTTTTAGTCTTACTTATTTTATCTTAATCCTGCAAAAAATACTGCATCTCCTCTTTGACTATCCTCCTTCATAAAGGGTAATGGATCAGACAGTCACTTTCAGATCAGATCTATTCTGGACCATCAATGTGTCGGCGGTCCTCAAACCATCGCCTTTTTACAACCATCAATACTAATAGCATCTTGTGCAGACAATTATTCCTATCGAAGTGCATGGAACAGCGAACAAATCAAAGCCAAATTGGATTATGAATGTAATGCAGTGTAATGCCCCCCTGAGAGTCAATTGATCACAGAGGAGAGATTTGTCAATTGTTGGTGTCTTGTGGAAGCTTAGTAACTCTACAATGACAAATTCATTTTTTTAATGTTCATTGACTGTACTCATTGAACAGTTCACTGTATTATCATTGTATTATAATTCAGTTCATCATTTTACTCACCTGAGATTTTCTAGCACCTGTGCAAAAAGTTCCAGTGACAGATCAATCCATTATTTTTTGCACTCAAAGGTAGTGGACTATTAGCTGTACTAACAATTTGGTGATTTCCATCAATCGATTCCATGTAATATGGCCTGTTATTAGGCTTTCTTTTAAATTTCATGGTCATGTAACTAATACGATTTTTGGTCCATTTTTATGCACATGTTTTCCATTTGAATGAAATTATGGCCAATCAGGTCAATGTCTACCAGTCTCAGCATTACTTACCAAGACAAATAAGTATTATTATAGATGCAATCAGTGCAATGATATGAATACCCCTTAAGTCCTGGTTTCCATAAATACATGTTAGTCCATTCATCTTGGCTTTAATGCTTCCGTATCCAGCAACAAAGTATCTGCTTTACTATTCTCCCTCACATATCCTGTGCATTAAAATGAATCACTCATTTAAGATTAGACCGGAGTGGTTTTGTAAAACAAAGTTTATAAAGGATTTTCTGTGAAAACAAATCATGTGCGTACAGTGCTTCCATAACCACTTAACTAAAGCACTAGAATGGCTACTTCTGACATTGATACATATATTTTTACAAATCCAGATCTATTTCTTCAAATATGAGTATATGAAGAGAAATTGTACATATTTTAAGAAAAATTTAGAAATGCTCTTTACTGATAAACAAATAGACTTGGATAAATTCCAGACTTGTCTAAAACACTTCATCGCAGCAGCAAATCAGGAGGAGAGAAGGAAATGTTAAATGATACAAATTATTTTTCCTTAATTAATATGATTGATTGCCAGGCGTGGATGTTGAGCGGAGAGGGGGAGAAGTGTGCGCAGGGAAAGTTTGCACAGACATCATTAGTTTTTCTCCATTTAAAGATTAATCAGAAGAGGCTGGGCTCTTTAGTTCTGTCATTTGTATATTTAATGGGCTGCTGCAGAATCTATGGCTGTAATTAGCTCTCATTAATACGCCCGGCTCTGATTAATGCCAGCACAGAGCGTACATGACTGGAGTTATTCAGGTTAGCTTGTGTAGATGATTGCACACAACCTCCACTGTTTATGGGGACAAAGGGAGAAGAAACAATATAGCAACATATTAGGCTATAGGCATAATACTGCAAATGTTTTCTTTTATATTTTTCAAACACAATATACACTGTACATTTGTTGTATATTATGAGAATAAACTTATACTAGTTAATACAGACTCACTGCTACCCAATGCATTTCCACTTTTTGCAGTAAAGCATGTAATGACATACAGTATGTCTTGTATATTATTAAAGCACACATTTTTCAATCATTTTTTTCTGAGGGAACTATTCCATGGGCGTCTAACACCTTAATTAAATAACTGCAATTTCACTTAGAATGGTGGCTTTGGTGGCTTTGTGTGCTTGCATGTACACCATGTGAAACAAAGACACCTGTCAGGATGTGTGTTCAGGTTTGTCTGTTGATGGCTCCTAAGTGGTTGTCAATGTGAAGTAGCACAAGTCCAGAGGGGACATCTGAGGGAAGTAATGCTGAGCATCAGCATTGCCACTTTGGTGCTGTACAGGAAAAAGAAAAACATTGGTAAAGCATGGGTCCCCTTCTCCTATTACACTCATCTTGTAGTCATACCATGTATGATTACTTATCTATGAGAAACTGATTTAGCAACATTTACCTCAGTTAAACACTGAGTATTTGTATTTACAAACCACAAACTCCTTCATAAATGATATAACTAGTATACATTTGGAATGGAAATTCAGCTATAGGTGAATGAAAAGGTCAGATAAAAGCAGAAAGGTTAAAAGCTGAGGGAAAAGCAGAATGGGAGATCAGAGGTGATGGTGACAGAGAGGGAGAAGGTTAAAGGTGGATAATGTATGTCACAGGATCTGTCATGACTTCACTCATCTCCGTGGTGACAAGGTCATGAATGTAAATGACATATGACTGGTGATGCACACAATGCACGCTCAATGTAAAAAAACATCTGTCCATTTGATAGTTCACAGGTAGTTATTTACATAGAAGACTCCTTTGCCAATCAGAGTGGATGAGGGAGTGGCTGCAACTATGAACCTAATCCAAAAATATATATATATTGCGATGCAAAAATATAGATATGTCAGGGATGTTTTGCAGTGGTGTGGAACTGTTAAACTTGAGTAATTACTTGTGTAAGCTGGAATTTTCTGAGCAGTGAATTGCATCCATTCACCTCCTCAGATCTGCCCACACTATTCCCTGCAGAGACAGAGCAAACTGAGAAAACACACTAGACACACACTTCCACTGGGTCACTTTGAGATCTAGTAGTGGATTAAGATTAAATCTCAACAGGACAGCCAAGCAATACAGATGAAATCCTAGCTCTGCATCTTAAAGCTTATTGGTGTCTGTTTACTTTTAGGATGTCTTTATTCTTTTTTTTTAGTTGTCTACCTCAAATTTTAGTAGTGAACCAATATAAAACAATTATTTGTCTACCGCAGTTGTATTTATTATATTGACAGATAAATAAAAAATTAACCCTTATTTCACCAGGCAAAACATTAAGAACAATTTCTTATTTACAATGTTGGCCTGAAAGTGCTAAGGAAAAGGGAAGAGGACAACACACATGTTTCAAACACAAATATAAGAAGCAATACATTATTGTTTATTCAGTGATACATTTACATGACACTAAAAATGTCCTTGTATTTGCATGTAAGAACTGTTCATGATGTACGTATATATCACCAAGACTTTCACACTCTTTTCTCTTGGCTGTAGTTTTGATTTAAATAAGTCAAGTCAGGTTAGAGCTTTGGTGCAGTTGTGAACTTGATGGAGATGTAAGAAGAAATGCATTTACCCATTGTCTTTTTCATAATGTGCACAACTTCAAAGTCTTCAAGCTGATAAAAGAGAGCTTTAGACATTACCGAAAGCTCAACACTACAGGGGTTAAATGAGCTACACTTTGCTGCAAGTCAGGGTGAATTCAAATTGAACACATTTGAAAGGAGTACATGCATTGTACTATTGTTACCTCTGCCTAGGAGGTTATGTTTTGGTAGAGTTTGTACATCTGCAACTTTACGCAAAACCTACTGAATGGATTTTGATAAGATTTTCAGGGAAGGTAAGGAGTGACACAAGGAACAATTCATTGCATTTTGGGAGTGATCTGGATCAGGATTCTTTCAAAGCATGTGACCTACAACACAGAATGCCAATACAACACACGGCTGAAATTATACTTTACAGCACTGACAAGATTACAATGACAGTCCCTCCCCCTACCCTTCTCACAGAAAGTATAATTCAACAAACAGTGCAGCAGTCATTTGCAAATATGTGCTGGTGTATAGCATATTTTGAGATAAATGATTTTGAATTTGATTCATTATCTGTTCAGAGACTCTTTCAGACACCATTAAGTACATTAAATAATTATGTGTAAAAAACAGTTTGTTTTACTAAATTTGTCTTTTTTGCATGGCGTCTCAGGTATTCGGTTGAGTTTTAAGACACACTCGGCAGATGGTCTGCTGCTCGCAGCTTTCTCACCTGGAAATCAAGAAGAGTTCATTGCTATTCAGCTAAAGAATGGGCAACCATACTTTCTTTTTGACCCACAAGTAAGTTCACAAGAAACAATATTGTAGCAAGTGCTCTATATATTTGGTATATTGTGCCCATCAAAGCATACTTACTTCTCTGTCTACTCTATAAAGTATACACTATTCTCTGTTTTTCTTCGTTTACCTTCCCTCTACTCCATCTAGATTTCTTTCTCATTATATCGGCTAAAAACAAAATCTAAAAACTAAAATCATCAGCGGAGCAGATCCTGTATGAACTGCCGGATCAGTTTAAAATTTTGTACAGTTCTGCAATGAATATTAATCAAGTAATTAATTAATTAATGCCCTTAAGCTATGAAAATAATAACTCAAGAAGTTTTTGCTGGATCTTTTTCAAATTTTCTGGATAGTTACATATCATAAGGATGCTGAACTAGATTGATTTTGGTACTTCTACAATGAATAATAATTAATGAATTAACTAATTAATGCCCTTGAGCACTTTAATTGAGCCATTAAACCTTGGCACAGTGATCCAAGCTAGTGTATATCTAATTTACATATGCAAGTTACAAAGGTCTAATAAAGAATGCCTCAATAGCGTCCCCATGTTTTTGACCCTTATGGGACTCAGGACACACTTACTTTGGCAGAGATCAATGAAACTTGGTACAGTGATTCTCCACATTGTAGCCGATATAAAATATTATTATGACTCCACCCTACAACAAACAGGAAATCGTCTTAGAAAATTGTGAAAGTAAGGATATAGGTTTATAACTGGTAAGACTGTGTCTGTCTCTAGATTTTAAAAAAATGGGATATGATTCTAGTTATCTCTATATCGCCCCCTATAGACTGAAAGAAGACTGTATTGTTAGGGACATTTACTAAATTTGCCAAAAACATCCTTCACAAACATCCAAACAAATCAAAAAAGTCTAATAGACGATTCATGTTTGTCATGGTTTTGGGGGCGGGGCCTATTAATTGCTCGTTAACAATAAAAAAACATTAGATATCACACAATGTCTGATTAAGGTGGCCGTTGGTGCCTTAGAGAGTTGTGGCAGGTGAATGGGGCCATTTCGCCGATATACACCTTGCTGTTGGGTACGACAGTGTGGGCCTAGTTTAATAAATGTGATCTGTAGCCCCTCATTGGTTCCTGTCACGGCAACATAGAAAAGAGGAAAAAACTTGAACTTGAAAGTGTGTCAACGTTTGAATTGGACTGCAATTAACTCATTCCCTGCAGTCACCACGCGTGAATACCAATTGCAAGCTAATTAAGCTTGCACACGTACACACATGTGCATACACAGCCCCCTTCTCTTATCCATTCATATAGACACATGTAGAGGGGTGAAAGAGTCAACGACTTCCATGATGAAAGTGATGATAGGGTGATTACGCATACTTCCATGAGGCCACCAACTAATTACACACATGCATTGTTACCACAAAATCATCAGTCTGCTATCATCACTAGACTATATAAATGTACTGTACTGTACAGTATTTATATAGATAATGCTTAGTATATTAATATATCTATGAGTAATTCTAAACTAAAGTATTTGTCTGTGTATGTGTGCTGTAGTGCATGTGTGTCTACTCAAATAGGCTGGATTCCTTTGTTTAGGCTAGTTTGGATAATTAACAGTGGGAGTGGTGTCATGGCTTATTAGTGTTCCCCTAGATACATATAGCTGGGCCCATTACTTTCCCCTATTAGCCTGTTGAGCTAGTCTAATGGGATTACCAGTGCAGAGGGGGTAATTTAGCATGACATAGGAAAGTTATATGCTCATAAATACATGCCCTCATGAGCTGCCACACGCATACACAAAAAAACTGTATTGTACATGTATGTACAGATTACAGTCAAAATTCTCTAAATAGTTCACAAGTTTGACCACATTAATATTTAGTATGTAAATTTTATTCTGAGACACAAAGGTACACATTGAAAATTTTAATGTTGAGAATAATAATTTGCTTACCATCTACCTTATAGTTGGGCGACACTCTGCTATGAGTTTTGAGATACATTATGTTGCACTTTGAGTCCTTCTCTAGAGTATGGGTGTGTGTATGCAACAGAGAAATAATTGCTGAATCGCCTCCCCGGTTGTCTTGTTAAGTGTTCTAGCAAAGGTAGTAAAGATGTCAGACTCTGATATATCCTGGCATTCATATTTTTTATTGATCTCATCATTAAATCTTCTATCTGAATGTGAATGTCTGTGTAGACAAGTGAGAACAAACCATTTACACTAGTTTTTACTACATTACTCCTGGTCTCGTTGCTAAAAGCTGATCACCAGAATGATGTCATACTTAATAGAGAGCAGAAAGCCTTGTAACAACACCTTGAAAACTGTGTGTGTGTGCCTGTGTGTGTGGGTGTGCGCGAGTGTGTGTGTTGAGCATTACTTCTATAAAAAGACTTTAATGACTAATCATGGTGGTCACACAAGCACAATGGTTTTGGATGTAGGTTAATTTGGCATAAAATATATTTTGCATTGTGTGTATCTGTTTCTAGGGTTCACCAGTGAGTGTGTCTGTGCAGAACAATGGAGGACGTCGCTTTGATGACAACCACTGGCATAGCATCATAACAACAAGAAAAGGGGCTATGGGGACTATCATTGTAGACAATCAATACAGAGGTGAATATTCTTATTCATACTCATTTGGACATGTCTATATACTGCCAGTTTTTGTAAGCATTGGAATACATGCATGTAGTGTGTGTTTAAACAACGTCTTCCTAGTATGAAGACAATAGTTGGGATTGCGTGTCAAATTAACTTTTTATTTCTCTCAAATCTGATGTAGCATACATTTTGCTCTTTTAGGTAGTGCATTAGCAACCAGTGGCAACACCATTATTGGTGAAAACACAGGAGTGTTCTTTGGAGGCCTGTCTGAGGATTTCACTTTGCAGAGAGGGCATTTAGGTGAGTCACACTAGCACAGTATAAAGTCTACAGCACAAAGTCATATTGTTTACCTTTTCAAATACTGAAACTACCACAGTTTGATTCAGCACGGCTCTGAAGTGCACATACAGTATAATCACACTGAATAAATTACATTATTCAACTCAGGTGATGTGCAGTTGATACGACAGGGCTTCACTGGTTGCCTCAGAGACGTACAACTTCAGATGACTGGCAGTCCATCTGAACAATGGAAGTCTCTGGATTGGTCCACAGCTACAAACAAAGTGTCACTGTATGAGAGCTGGGAAGGGTGTCCAGCCAAACTTGTGGATGGAGCGCATTTTCTTGGTCATGGTTGGTTTTGTTTGTTGTTGTTTTTTACAATTATATAGAATTTGCTCTACAATTTGTGTTGCTGCTGTTGGCATTTGTATTACTTTTTAATAGTATATTTTCACTGCTTGTTTTAGGGTACTTGGAGTTACATAGCAATGTCTTCAAAGGAGGAGTGGACTTTAGGATTTCATTAGAATTCAGAACTGATCAGATCAATGCATTGCTGCTGTTTACCTACAATACACAAACAGATGACTACATGCTAGTAAGAAGTCAATTAGGTTATATTATCATTAAATAAATAAGGAAAACTAAATTTTTTGCCTAATAATGTTGTTTATTTTACATAGGTGGAACTTGAAAGCGGGCTCCTGTCCTTCATTCTTTCTTGTGAAGGTGAAGTAACTACTCTCAGCATGTGGGCGGGGCTAAGCTACTGCGATGGAGACTGGAATCAGCTCTCAGTGACAAAAGAGGGCTCACTTATCTCTGCTGCTGTCAGTGGCTGGGAGGAAGTAACTCGGGGTGAAGGAGGAACTATGCAGCTGCAAGTTGATTCACCGCTTTATTTGGGGGGGGTGCCTCCTGAGCTTAACCACCCTGCTTTAGACAGTCAAAGTCACAAGCACGGTACTTTCTACACAGTAGGAGACATACATTTTAAGATTAAATTTTAAAGATTAATGTTTGTTACACAAAGTTGGCTATTTTTTAGCAGATTTAGGTAATTATTTTGTGTTTTTCTTAGGTCTTGGTGGTTGCTTACGAAGTATGTCCATAAGTGGTGAGATAAATTCTGATGGACATCAATATGTCAATCTTTTTGCTGCCTCCCACCGCTCTGTTAGAGTATTTTTAGGCGGCTGTCCTGACAGTGAGAGTCGCTACAACTGCAGAGGAAATGATTCAGTGTTGATATATACTGGTAGAAACACAAGCACCATTGATTATTCTCTACAGCCGTTTACTGGTAATGTTTTAATTCAGATACTGTTGTGTCAAATTTACATTTGAGAATCCATTCACTAATATTCCTACTTTCTGCAAACTTTACTTCTTTTAAGAGTACCTGTACAGGTATGTGGCCTTGGGTGCAGGAGGGTGGTCAGTGGGACCATGGCAGAGAGGTCGAAGTCAAGGCAAAGGTACAGGTGTCTGTAGTGAATGCTCATATATATGCACTGTTATACCACCAAACATATGGAAACACTTTACTATTTTGTGCTTCGAATCGATAGTGTTATCATGTACTGTGAGAAATGTATAGGAAATGTAGTGCATAGTTTTGTGCTTTTACAAGACTTTAGCAATTGTTTCACTTCTCTGTTATGATATTTCCTATATAAAAGCTAATATCGTGAAGAGTATGTAAGACTTTTTCGGTGCAGTAATATTACATGTGCCTGACAGTATGAGAGATTGATAAAGCCTCTCTAAAGGGCATCTCAGTAAAAGGCTGTTAACCCAGAATGGCCCGTGTGGTCCCATGTGTAATATAAAGCAGCTCGTTAGTAGTGAACGATACACTGGTAGGTCTCAGCATACCATCATATGCTATGCTATGTCCAGAAAGTAATAAAAAACATTGAGTCACAAGTAAAAAGGTATTATACATAAGAATAGCACTAATTTAGGATGTTGTAGGATTATTATTTACATTATACCTACAGTTGCTCCATATTACCTGGTTTTGAGACGCCTTCAAATAATGCATCTTAATGTCCCGACAGGTAGGCTTATATGAAAAATACGTAGATAATTCATGTTGAAAATGAAAGTGGCTTTGAGGAAGTGCAATAGAACAATAAGAGTGAAGGATGGAGAAAAGAGGAGTGTGTCAGTGAAGGAAGCAGTATTGAGGAAGAGGGAGGCTGCTTATGGTGAAATATAGCCCAGAATGAATGGCTGGGTGTATTAAATCAGCGCTGAAAAAGTTACTGCTCTCATAAATAGTATTTATGCTAATGATAGGCTTTGATTTACTGAGTCTATTAAAACACACGAGTGGTGGGTGTCTTTTTCCTGCGTTATATGCCCCCCATGTTTGGTAAATGCTTTTCATAATTCTTTTGTATAAATGTTAATGATACAGTGATCAAATTTCAGGCTATTTCATTGCGATACACTCTTATAGTGTATTCCTTTGTTTTTGCAGTTCTTCAAAATGTACCTCCTCCCACGTCAGTACAGAATCTTAATGGTTTTAGTGCAACTGTGATATGGACTCCACCTACTGATGAAATGATTGGGGTGATTGACTATTATGAGTTGAAGGCTTATAATCAAGGTAACCCTGAAGAAGAACCAATCACAGCAGTGTACCTTGCAAATGGAAATTTTACAGGTAAATTGCAAACACACTTGGTGCATATTTAGCTGCATATTTAGTTGTATGTTTATTCTGGGCAACAGTGGCAATTGAATCTACCTGGTTTACAAGCCAGGTGCAGGAGCAACAGGTCAATTCTGTGTGCTATCTTGTCAGAATTATGGACATGTAGTTCTCTTGGCAGTACACACTCAAATGTATTTTAGATAGTTTAAACTAGTTGTATTTTTTGCATGATCTCATAAAATCAGTAATTGTGTTTCATAAATTTAAAAAAACATTGGTCAACACTTATTTGAACCTAATTATATCGGCGAAACAACGATATTATGGAATCACGTTGGTCCACAATCGCACCTACGTGTGACCGCGATAACTCAAAAAAACGAATTGCCAGATTAGTTTAAACTTTTACACACAGGTACATATTATAAAGACGCTGCACTGGATTGATTTTGGTGCTTCTGCAATGAAGATTAAGTAATTAATTAATTAATGATTAACTGTGAATGCAATAACTCAAAGTCTTTGCTGGATTTTTTAAAACTTTTCTAGACATGTCATGAAGACGCTGAACTGTATTGAGTTTGGTACTTCTACGATTAATGATAATTAATTAATTAACTAATTAATGCCCTGAAGCACTTTAAGTGAGCCATTAATCCTGCTGAACATAAACCAAATCGCATGCATTTTGGCACAGTGATCCGGGCTAATGTATATTTAATGTACATATACAATCTAGGCCCACGCTGTCGTCCCCGACAGCAAGGTGTATATTGGCGAAATGGCTCCATATACGTCTGCCACAACTGGCACCAATGGGCACCTTAATCAGACATGTGTGATTTCTAAGGGTTTTATTTTGTTAACGAGCAATTAAGAGGCCCCTCCCCCAAACCATGACAAACATGGGAAGGGTCTATTTGACTTTTTTGATTTGTCTGGATGTTTGTGAAGGATGTTTTTGCCAAATTTAGTACAGTTCCCTAAAACTACATTCTTCTTTCAGTCTATAGGGGGCGCTATAGAGGTAACTGCCATCATATTGGTCAGATGTGTTCAGGGCCAGGGGTAGATGTTTCAAGTTTGAGCCTAATCGGGCAAAGTATGTGCAAGTTAGAGGCTGTCAAATATACCTGACTTCACCATTTTCAATCCAAAATGTCCGACTTCCTGTTCCCCCAAAGTAAGTGTGTCCAGAGTCCCATAGGGGTCAAAAACATGGGGGCGCTATTGAGGCATTCTTTATTTGACCTCCCTATGTGCAAATATGTAATATGCCTATTACATTAAATATACACTAGCCCGGATCACTGTGCCAAAATTCATGCGATTTTGTTTAGGTTCAGCAGGATTATTGGCTCAATAAAAGTGCTATAGAGCATTAATTTGTGAATTATTTATTTGTCATTAATTGTAGAAGTACCAAACTCAATCCAGCTCTGCATCTTCATGATATGTACCAGTGTGCAAAAATTGAAACTGATCTGGCAGTTCTGTCCATATCCATAATATTGTAGTTTTGCCAATATAATTACCCTGAACACATCTTACTAATATTACCTCTATAGTGCCCCCATAGACTGAAAGAAGAATGGAGTTTTAGGGAAATTAACCAAAACCAAAATTGGCAAAAAACATACTTCACGAACATCAAAAAAGTCAACTAGACCTTTCCCGTGTTTGTCATGGTTTGGGGGCGGGGCCTCTTAATTGCTCGTTAACAATATTAAAACCCTTAGAAATCACACAGTGTCTGATTATGGTGCCCGTTGGTGCCATAGCAGTTGTGGCAGACGTATGGATATACACCTTTCTTTTGGGTACAGTGTAGGCCTAGTTTGTAATCTCACACACACACACTTATCCAGGCATCCCTGTTAATGTCCGCTTGGCATGTCCTCAGCTTCAGAATACAGTCTCCATTTGGAACAGGACACTCAGGAGTATCCCGATGATGTCATACCCTGGCGTAGCTCCTTGTTGTTGCTCACTTTTCGATCTTTCCTCACTTCGTCTTTTATGATGATGATGATGTCCGTGTCCGCCGCTGCTATTCGTCCCTCCTCTCATCCGCTGGGCTATGTCTCCAGGCAAATATGAAGATGAGCTCTCTGTTCTTGTCTTCACAGTGGCTCTCTCGCTCTTCTGCCAGACATTAAGTCCACTACGATAAGGCTTCTTGTTAATTTATGACGGCCCCGACACCTGACTGCAGAATTACACCAACGGCTAAAAAACACTGAAAGCAAATGAGGGTGTAATGGCAGTGGAGTGGGGCCCTGGCCCCTAATTGAATTAAAAGACACGGGTAACACCGGGAGATAGAGTGGAGAAGAGAGAGAGAAGAGGACAGAAAAGGGTGATGGGATGCACAGGGTTAGGAGAACTGGAGGGGGACGTAAAAGCATGACTGAGGAAATATGGGGAGAAATAGAAAGCCTATGACAGGGAGGACAAAAAAACAGCAGCGGGACGAGTCATGCTTTACAATTAGAGGAGACTCTCTTCTCTTGCCAAACAGTGAAAGTTTGCTTAGCAACAGTGGAATGTCAAACTTATTCTTGTCTCATCTAACTGCAATAAATAAAAACGTATTGTTGTACCTCTACCGAGGAGGCTATGTTTATCAGTGGTGGTTGGCTTCTCAGTCTGTTAGTAAGATGAATAAAGTAACTGATCAATAACGAAATTATAAGTTTAAGACTATCTTTAGTTGATTTTTTTGTTAAGAACATGTTGTAGGCTGTAAAATGGAAAATATTTTTCATACATGACTGAGGTCAAACATGTTTCCTACTGTGCAAATGACAATAAACACTTTGAATCCTTGAATCCTTGAGGTGAATGAATAGTACAAATGCTTTTGGTATTGCAGAAAAACAAACTAACAATATTGGGATGATGCCTAGCCCCTAAAGTGGTTACTCTACATTCTATGTACTATCTAAGAATTGTTCTTTGTGTGTCCTTTTTAGGCATGTTGTCAGGTCTCACTCCAGCGACTCGATACATTGTCACTGTAAGTGCCTGTACCCACTTCGGCTGCACAGAAAGTCTGCAAAAAAATAGTGATAGTGGATTGTTATCACACATCACCACACCAGAAGAAGGTACACACGCTCCCTTGAATGACCTATCAAAAGTGCCAAAGTGATAAAGATATGTTCTGTCTATATTGAAGTTAGTAAGAAGGGGAGGATGCTGCACTATAGTACTGAGAGTTAAACATAGATTTTTTATAAATACATTACTCTTATCCGAGTTGGACTAACTGGCCTTGTTGAGGAGATAATATGACGGCAGAGGTCAGTGCAGAAATGAAGAAATCAATGAATATTGTAGGAAAAAAGATGAATTTATTGATTGATGTTGAGCAAGACCATGCTGATTTTAGTGTGCTTGTTGTTTGTGCTGTTGCATTTGGTACATCCATACTAATAATAAATGTTTTTATTTTAGCTCCAGATGCAGTTTTTTCTCCTGTGGCTGCTTCGTCACCAACAGCTGTATATGTCACCTGGAACCACCCAGCTAGGTATTTTCCAGTACATTCTTTTTTAGAGGTTACCTAAAAAAAAGAATAACAATATGGATGGAAAATAAAATAATTTATATGAATAGAATAGTCAAGTAAAGTATTTGAAATCATCAATATATTAACCTCTTTGTCTCTCACTTGTAGGCCCAATGGAGTTATTACAGAGTACCTCCTCTATCACAATGACCAAATTGTCTACAAGGGTAAAGACAGACAGTGCAACATCACTGGTAAGCAGCACGGTGCCCCAGTGATGCTGTGACAGGGCCTGTGTGCAAAGAGAGGGGGAAGAGTGAAGAAAGGGAAAAATGAAGTGGAGGATTAGCATTTGAAAGAGGAAAGAGCATTGCAGCGCTTACCAAGGGAATAGCACTTTGAAAAAGAGCTCTAAACACACATGAAAAAAGCAGAGCAGAAACAAAGAACCCCGAGCATTAGCACACATGCATTGCATACACACATTCAGCTTTGAGACTTAAAGAAGGTATAAAACACATGTCAACCCACTGAGACTAGAGTGTGGCTCGAAGGATACCAAGCAGATACCGACAGACTATGGCACAGGCGCACACAAAAATGCACTCTGAATGGGACACATGCACTGCAGGCTCCCAGGACGAACATATCTTTACAGACAAAACCTTTGGCACATGCATGCAGCTAAGGGAAACCATAGAGACAGTAGTGATTATTACTGATTTGGACTTGTCACACATGCAAAGCACAACATCTAAGTGTCCATCAGTGTGTGTGAGTTAATGAAGGCACCAGAGCACATATCATCCATGCTGAGTTAATAATGCAGAGTGTCTGATGTTCACAGTGATTGGGAGGATTATGGACACACTAATTATAGAGTATGTGCTTGAATAGATCATGTTACAGAGGGCAAGATTGCAAAAGTGAGACAGATGAGAACTAGCTTTGAGACTACAAGAAAATTAGTAATAAAAAAAAAAAAATTACAAGGGTTATGTGAGTTGTCGATATTATGTAACTATGAATTTTCATTTTTTGTGTGTTTTCTACACCTCATGCTGGTTTTTTGTCTCTAAATGTAGGACTTACTGTGTATTCCACTCATGCCCTGGTTGTGAGTGCGTGTACTTCAGCGGGCTGCACAAACAGTTCACAGGTAACAGTGGTGACCTCTCAGCTCCCCCCTGGACCACTACAAGCACCAACCCTCACCCTTCTTGATTCACGGACCATTATGGTAGAGTAAGTGCATACATGAATGGTTTCCTTTTTGATACAATAACATAATATATATTTTGGATTTACTTCATGATTATAGCTTGACATGTATAGTGCTTTTTAAAATATTTAGTTAAGTTAAGTTTTTCAAATGGCTGCGTCATTTATTCCCTCACTCTACAGTGATACACTGTAGCTACAAACGTCCTGGGGTAGACTGACCATGTGTTTAGTCTCCAACCACCACCAAATACACCAGTCGCACTAACACATTCATTCACAAAGTGTTTTGCTCAAGGACACAATGGTAGTTTAAACTGTCTGGAGCTGGAACCATACTTTCAAATGGCTGCTGCACATTTTGACTGTGTATATTATACATTCAGAGATGGCAGATAACAGAGAAGCAGTGACCTTCTGCGGTTATGTTTACTATGCAGAATATTCTTCTGCACTTGACCTTTCACCTTTAAAAGGAGGGGACACAGGAAGATAGATCTCTGCACCTTTCCATTATGTTCTTGAGCAGATTTTGCTGGTCTATGCCCACGTGTGTGTGTTTGTGGGACAATCTGCGTGAAAGCCATTAGTGTCCTGACTGTCACTTACAGTGAGACTCAGCACATGAGGGCACAGTGCCATTCAAACACACACAAACACGCAAGCACACAAAGACACATGCTTAAACAATGGACAGAGGGTAAGTCAGACGATGAAAAGAGAGTTCCTGAGGGCAGAAGGGAAACAGTATCTTGTGAATTTCTGTGGTTAATGAGTCCATTTACATAAGATTTACCAAGGCAATCTAGTGTTTTGTAACAGGGCAAATACAGCAAAAACTCATATCCTTTATACTAGATGAATTGGCCATGAATTCTATTATTATTATTTTTCATAATTTTATTCACTATATGTGGGAAGATCATATATTGACTTTTTGGCACATTGGTAATAGGCAGAGGTTGGAAGATCATAACTGCTCAATACCTGCCTACGTTGTTTTGTCTGTGAGAAAAGCTGGGGCAGAAAGAAACACAAATAAACAGTTTGGAAAGAAGGAATAGAACATGAGACTGTGAGAAAGGTTAAGGAAGGATTCTACATCAAAATCAACCAATATCTGCAGATTTACTTTCAATTGTTTCAAAAACTCAACAATCTTGCAGAAATCATACCTGCTCACACAAATCTTTACACAATTAAAACATGTTCATTATATCATATATAATACATTTATTTCTGCTGTTTCAAAAGTTTCACCCTTTACCAATTTTACAGCATACTTTTAAAAGCAATGGATTTCTAAATGAGTTATGGAGCAGATTGTCTAAATGCCCTCATGATTTAGTTTTTCAAAAGCAGACATAAATCAATTTGCCAATCAACAGCGTATAAATCTTTATTATAAATATAATAGATTAGGCACAATAGCTAATTGTGTGCTAAAACACATTCATCAGTCATTCAAATACTTGCTCCTTAATGGAAGGAACCAAGAAAGGAATCAATCACTTAAAAAAAAAAAAAAAAAAAAGACCTCCTCTTTTTCAGGAGGGTCTGGTTAGACTCAGGTAATTGTAAGAATAGCAACCAATGAAAATATATTAAAACATACCTTGTAATGTAGAGTAGTATTTAAAACTATAAAGAAATAGTAACTGGTCAGTCGCCATACATTTTCATTTACATATATTGTTCAAGGAAAAAATATTAGTAATAAATAATGTGGCACTCATTCTCTATACCTTATCTTTTCTCTTTCCACTGAGAATGACTTGTCTTTTAAATATAAGAAAAGGATATAGCAGTGTTTGACAGGGGAAAGTCTTTGCAGTTTGCGGCTTGGGTTGTTTGCTGAAGGAAACTCAAGCTAGTCTGTCTGTCTGCCTCACTATAGGAAACACAATGAGACAATGAGCACAAAACAAACTAGTGAAAAAGATGCGTGCACACTTATAATATTGACTCATGTTGGTCCCCTTTTGTCCCTCTCCTCTTCAGGTGGTCCCGTCCATCTCAGATGAATGGTGTTCTGGAGTCTTATTCCATTTTTGTGTCACATGACGATGCACCTGTCATAGCACACAACAGCACAGACCTGGTTGAATACTACATCCTTCGAAATCTAACCCCTGGTAGAGTTTACAGCATTACAGTGATGGTGGGTGTCTTTAATTGTTTACTGACACAATAGCTATTGAAGCGTATGATTGTATTTCATTGTTTATGTGTCCTGCTCAGGCCTGTACAGGTGGTGGATGTACAGTCACCCCTCCCAGTCATGCTGAGACAGAGGAGAGCACTCCAGAGGATATCCCAGCTCCTGTGGTCACTGCACTATCTCCTCATGCATTTAATGTGAGCTGGACAACTCCTGCTTCTCCAAATGGTGAGAACACACCCATGTAAATAATCCAACATTGTTAATAAAAGTGTCTGAAATTTTTGCTTAAACAAAAATAGTTTCACAATAGAATGCAAAAGATCAAATAAAATAGGACAGGACAAATCATAAAGAACTCTGATATATAATATTTCTACACTAGAAGACCAAAACGATGTGAAGGAATGCACAATTTAAGGATAGATTCTTGGAGCCAGTGAGCGAGAGGGCAGTGTTTCACAGAGCAGCGTTAAGTGGATGAAAAGTGCTCCCTTTTGACTGAAGTGAGAACTGCAGGCTTATGATCCACAGGCTCACAATGTTCCTCTGTCCTGTCACTGTTTGACTGCTGTTTATTTACATTTTTTTCTTCTTTTAGGTTAATATACATACTTTTTAATTAACATACTTTTTTTAAATTGAAATGGTTATATGTTATGGTATGTGCATGCTGAAAGTAAGGTCTTTGTCTTTCACAAAAACAAACATAATACTGTAAGATAATTCTTTAAGTTATTGATTACCTTTCTGTTCACTAATAATTCAATCATATGTTAAATTGTGAATTCAAGATGTCTTCATACATTTATTGCAAGTAGCATCATTAGCCCGACCTATTATCTATAGGCAGTGAGTCTACACTGACAATTGTTCTGTCTTCTGACCCTAAATTAATAAAGTCATAAAACCATTCTGTGCCGTTTCACAGTCTTAAACATATGCACGACTACATGTTATTACTGTTTCTGCCATGCTCGTTAAAGTATGTGTAATTCAGTAATGTGCATGAGCCTAATGTGAATTGTGTGTGTTTTATGCTTAATGCCACATGAGTATATTTCACACCATAAACCCTATGATGTGTGTGCATATTAGCCTGATAAATTACTTAAAGCCTTTTTCATATGATGACAGAAATTTATAACAAGAGATACACTTAATCATGATTACCAGATTATCTCATGCTTAAAAAGCTTTAATTTTGTTCCTCAAAAAAGAGAAGGCTCAGTGCTTTTTTTCTTGTGCTCGTTTTCATAAATGGACAACAACAATAACGATGATGCTGATGGGTTTGTGAGCGGTGAGATACTTGTTCTCTCCGTCTCTCTCTCTCTCCCCATTCTCCCCAATTCCACAGGGATTTGTGGGGGATAATCCTCTCGGGGATTAGGTCGGGGCAACACGCAGACAAAGAGGGGAAATAAGCCTGTTATGCATTCGCTGCTTCATTTCCCAACCTGTCTTTATTACAACCTATACTGATATGGGTTTATTCACACACACAAGCGCGCATATACACACGCATGCTCTCACACGCATGTGATTGGCTACATTAAGAGCTTCCCAGATGTAGCTGCTGTCCAAGGGGCTTTTGTGTCTTCATTTCCCTGATAGGTGAGTGTATCTGTATTGGGCAATAATAAAACCCACACATGATTAAAGCAGAATAGACTCTCAGTTCTTAGGGCTGATCTTTTGAGCCCCTTGTATGCATTTTTATTAAGGAAAAGTACATTTTCCACTGCACTGTATCATTCTTTTATTAGGTGGATGTAATGTAATGTAATTATTGTGTCAGTTGTGAGTGTACATTTCACTGTGTGTGTGTGTGTCTTTGTGCAGACGTGATCATTTAAGTTGGAATCGTCCACCATATGCTCACTGTAGTGATATCTTCAATGTAAGAGCATTTATCCTCACGCCTATGGTTACATTTGTCATTTCTTTGTCTTTTTCTTGAAATGGTGCAACACTTTTAATTCAGTCAGTTAGGATTTGCATTGTAATCCAGTGACCGATATGTCACCCCTCCATACATATCTCTTTTGTAAGAGGTCATATAGACAACATGACATCACATTGTGTAGTGAAATAGTGAAATAGAGTTTCACTTTTATTTCTTTTCTTACATCTTATTCTCACACGATAAAGACAAAAACACAGTATCAGCCACATCACTAGTGATGTTGTGCATAAAGATGTCAAAATGTTGTACCACTTCTAGTAGCTATGGCAAGCACAATTTCCAGCTATGGTTTGAAAAGATTATTCTGAACTGACTCCCAAGAAACCTAAAGCAAGAAACCTATTCTCTTTAGTTATACTTTACATTCTGCATCTAACCTTGGTGTATTTTTAATAAAACACTTTTAAAACATTGTGTTGTCTTGACAGGCATCATTACCAGCTATGGTATCTGGATGGATGGAGCTCTCATTGTAAACTCCAGTTCGTCCCAGAGGTTCTTTGTGGTGGAAGGACTTTCTCCATGGAGCCAACATGTTCTGAGGCTACAGGCCTGTACTGCACGTGGCTGTGGCAAAGGACCAATGGTCAGTGAGTAAATAATCAACAAAATCAGATTAATATAAAAACCAAGCCTTACCTACAGGTTAATTTTCAGTAATAAAGTCTATGTGTGCTGCATGCGTGTGTCAGGGGGTGTCATAAATGTGATCGATTCTTGCAGCTCAATAACGAGAGCTGGCGTAGGGACAGTGACATTTGGAGGAAATGCCAGTCTGCACTCAATGATGACTCTGACGACAGGCCATATTTTGGGGCATTTTTCCAATACAGATGCCATATTTAGTCAGTCAGATCAGCTGACGCAGCAGAACAGGAGTAGAGCAGAGTGGACGGGGAGGGGGTGAACAGGATGAAGGGGTGAGAGGAGGAGAGGACATGACATGGATGGAAATGGAGAAATAGAATCAGAAATAGAGTGTTTAGGGATTAAAGATATTTATGGAGATAGAACAAATGCTTAGAGCAAAGTAGGCCCTGAAATAGAAAGTAGTGACGTAAAACTCAGGGAAGAGTAGAACAAAAGTCAGTTTGCTATGGGATACATATACAACTGAACACACTACATAGATTACATTTTCTCATTCTGTAATTCAAATGTTTTAATGTACTATAACAGTAGTATATAATATATACAGTATATATGATATATAAGAATTTATCAGCTGCTTGTCATATCTCATTGTATTACAAGTGTAGTAGTTGCATTGTTGAATGTGCATATAATATTAAAATGGCATCCCTTGTACAAGAACAAGAGCATTAATATTCTTGTGTGCCTTTTCATTCTCTCTTTCTTTTAATCAGACGGAGATGCATACATTAGAGATGGCCCCAGAAGGCCCCATACTACTAGAACTGACCAATCACAGCTCCCGATCAGTCCGTGCCAGCTGGACTGCCCCACCGAGACCAAATGGGAATCTTACCTACACACTCTACTACAAAAACAAAGGTAATGGATTTCAAGACTTGAGATGAGAACTGTGCATATTGGCTTTGGAAAGAAAACAAAGGATAAAAACTGGATACATTGCATCTATTTCTTACAAATGTTATAGCACACAAATTGGTGTTGATTGTATTGACGCTACAACACACATTAAGTGAGCGGGAGACAGAAAACAATTATGTGCAGAAGAAGAATATAGAAGATTTCTTCTATACTGCCTAAATCAGATTAAGCTGTAATGTTTGGGGATGATGGTGGGTGTCTACTTACGATTTTATTTCCATTCAGTTTGTTGGTAATCTATTTTAAGCATATTTTGAGATATTCCTACATACAGCACATGTTTGCTCTTTCAGACAGTGACGGTGTTATTGATGGCTATGCTGTGGCAGGTGGCTGGTTGACGGTCACTGACCTACAGCCTTACACCAACTACAGCTTCTGGATCAGAGGGTGCAACAGTCAGGGCTGTGTACAGAGCTTGCCCTTCTACATCACAACACCCCCAACAGGTAGTTTCTTAGATAAAGATGAATCTACCACATAAAGGTTGCCAGTGGCTACACATACCAAACTGTCCTGTCTAAAACTATGAAATATAAATGTCACCAATAACCTAAATGTTTAGACCAGGACCACACCACGCCCCTATCTCACCCAGTCAACAACAAAAGACACACTTCGGAAAGTTCTACTGTTCAAGTTCAAAACAAAGGCATAAGAAAGTATAAATTTTAAATACCAGACGTTTCCTCTCTTTCTAGCTTTCTTTCTACCTCTGTGCCTCTGGCGTCTCTTTAGACTTCTTTAAGGCAAACTGTCTTGATGTGTCCTTGTTGTATGAAAGAACAGAGAGAAGATAGCCGTGCATGAGACAGAGAAGCAGCGGAGGAGGAGAGCAGCGCGAGTGAACCGAACATAAAAGTGCATAGTTTAAAACGATTAGTGACACCTCTGATATTGTACCTGCTAACACAGCATGAGAGAGACATAGACTCAGCAACAGTGTGTCTCTGGTGTATATGTTTAATGTGTCCACATATGTAGGTGTGTATTACGTTGCCTGTTATATTATAGATACAATGGGCAGACATGTAAGGGACATTGACACTGCAAAAAGCCAGCACCAGAAACACAGTTTATCTTAAAAAAAAAAACACACACACAATTATTTAGAAATTCATAGAGCTGTCATTGACTGGTTTCTAAGGCTTGTTCCTCTATGCATGTGAGTGTTTGTGACAACCATCTTAGGTTCAAGATGTCTTCAGCAATCAGAAGCTCCTTGTAGTGGGAAGAAATCCATGTGTTTGATTGAAGGGTCACTTTATACATCAACGAGTCGACTCTTACTGCACATAGTCAACTACTTCTTCACTACTTCTGTATCATTTTCCCTTTGATTTGTTGTCCCTGATTCTCATCTTTTGTCACATCTTTGTTTTCACTAGAGAAACAGCACTTACTGAATCAAGATGTTTGTGCTGAATTTTAAACACCCACATGAATTTATTGATGATCAGTTAAAATTAACAAGTATGGTGGTCACAATATGTGTGAGGAAAAGAGGTCATTCAATGATGTACTGACTAGGGTTGCACAATTTATCACAACTCTATGATGAAGCCTCTATTAGCTAATGCGATATCCATCTGGCAAGACATAAATGTATTGCTATAAAGCAATTGCTGTCTGTCTTCCAACAGACAGAAATTCACACTGTCACAATTGACAAAGGCCTGGTTTAGTACTTGAGTTTAGAGTCTGGTTTGGTCATGTTCTTGCCTTTTGAGGTAGCACTTTACTTTGCAGCGCATTCATAATGGTAATAGTGTTGTAATACACAATAAATAATATAGTAATTATGGTTCATTTTCAAATAATTATATTATATTATAATAATGTAATTACCAACCAAGTGAAGTATGACTGATTTTGATTTACATTCAATTTTGACTAGCAAACCTAGAATCTTCTATTTCTGCTGATATTTACATATAGTTAGATGAAGCCAATATCATCATATTGTTATTGCAAAACCCAACGTTATTGCACATCACATGCTTTACTACAATTTTTTTTCCACTCTTGCTAGCTCCAGACGGGTTGATGTCACCGGTTTTGGTCAGTGCAACTAGTTCTAGTTTGAATTTGTCCTGGTCGGCTCCAGCTCAATCCAATGGACCAGGCCCACTTCAGTACGGCCTACAAATGAGGACATCCTTACAGACATCTGTTCTAAGGTGAGGCCTGCTCGAGCTCTGTTTTACACAGGACATGCAAATAGTCTTTATGGCTTTTACAAAAATGACAGACACATGTTCTTGGGTACATAGTGTGAGGACAACAAAGAACAGATCAGCATACATAGGCGCACATATACATATATACCTAGAGGTACATTATGCAGCACTGGTAAAATGTCACATCAATATGACAGAACATCAGAAAAACAGAGAGCGAATGAGATGGAGAAGCAGGGGGTAGAGTCAAAAAGACAAAAAAATCAAAGCACCGGCAGACGGAGGGAGAGAGAGGTAGAGGAAATGTGATAGAAAAGTGAGCGAGAAGGTGTGCATCTGATATGTATTCATTACATGCTCCCTGACAACAAATTGCAATTTAATCCAAGAAGAGGAGGCCCTCATTCTGTGGTAATAAATAAATGACTAGCTACATGTATTATATATCAGACAGCCATGCCCTCCTCCTCTCCGGCTTTGGGAATCTCATTGTTCTCTGATTTATTCATTCATTCATCCCTTCTATCCATCTAATGCTAAATGGTCAACGGTCCTTCATTTATGACAATATTCTTTTACTTTGTCCAGGATTCCTTTGTGTGATAACATGACATAGAATCATGCATAACACAAAGGCAAATGCAAAATTCAGGAAATGATTAATCTGGTATATTTTTAAACTAACACATTTTTATACCTGTCCATATACCACTAAAATAAAACACTAAAATAGTCTTTAGTTGTATGTTTACAAGAAAGAGTTTAGAAATGCAATATGTAATTTACTGGGCATTTGTTTAAATAATTGTATGTCCACTTTCTTTGTCTGCTGTATTTGTCACTATATTTGTTTTGTTTTCTTTTATTTACTAGACTTTTGGAAAATGCAACAGACACCTTTTCCTTTTATGTGGATGGCCTGAGACCATACACTCAATATATGTTTAGAGTCATAGTGTCTCATGTTCATGGACAGACCGCTGGGCCCTGGACAACTTTTGTTTCAGCAGAAGACAGTAAGTAGCTTAACATGATTGCTATCAATTGCATATGTACATAATCTATCTGAAACACCTTTATTAGCTGTTGACAGTATTTGTAGACATTGCATCAGTAGTATCAGCAGCCTGGCCAAGTCACTGGTTGTCAGGGCCTTGTCACCATCTGGACCTCAGTTGGCTTCTGCTGCTGTTTGGGCTGCTGAGTCAATATGAAAGTTAACATAAACACCTCAGCTCTAATGATACAGTGTATTCTAAACAATAGTCTTACACATTTTAGATACTTTTATTGAGATTTTAGATCAATTGTAGTAACAATACAAAAACTTCAAACATCAGCATTTTTAGAACAACAAAGGATACAGTGAGATATATTGACAGTCAGATTTTGAATACTGTAGGTGTGTGTCTGTGTGACCTAGCCAGTGTCATTGTGGGCTAATTGGTGTAATAGAATCATATTAGCCAATGGAACAGCCTCCTCAGTGCTAAGTTATAAATTAATTAGTGCCACACTATTATCACATACATTATCATTAAGCAGCTGAGATTTGCATACATTGGAGGCATGCACATGTACACACATTTCATTGTGTATGCACACAGAAGCATTTAAACAGACACACTTAATAAAACACATGTTTATGAATACACCTACTTGCACAATCCTAGACATTTAGGATGCATTCAATTTTGGCAGCTGTTTTCTAATGTTTTCAATGCCCTTAAAGTTACTTAAAGTATGTTTAGGTTTTTGTGTTTTTAACAACAATACATTTTAAGAATCCTGTACTGTTGCAATTAAATGAAGGTCAAATAAAAATGCTAAATTTTAAATTCAACTACAAATGGTGTCAGTAAAGGAGTAAGTAACTGATTATCTTTGGTTGTTACCATTATAAGAAATAGGGCCTGTGTGGCTGTATGGATAGAGCATTTACTAAACTATCTTAGGTCTGAGATTATGTCTATACTAGCTTTATGTTTACCATTGCAATGTCTATGTTCTCTCAGTTCTTCAAGTTGTTCTTTAACTTTCACAAATGCTAAGAATTAATATGTGCTATCCACTGGCCCGTCATATTAGTTTAATCTCAAAATACATGCACAGATTTTATGAAGAAGTGATCCAAAGCAACGATGAGAGAAAGTGTTTGCGGACTGGATTTTCCTAACATTTGTCACTATAAAACCTGTCTTCTTGTCATCACTGTTGTGACAGGAAGAAGTGCATTCCATTTCTAATCCCTTTGCCTACTAGAAATGACAAAGCTTTTGAGACATGCCATTTAAAATGATCTCAAGTGCGCAAAGGTCAGTTGTAAGGTTGTAATAATTATGGGGATGGTGACAATATCAAGGTAAACATTGGTATATTGTAATATCATTCATATTCCCATTGGTCACATGTGACTGGAGGCTATCCCAGCAACTCTAAACCTTTGGTGGGGGACACCCTGGACAGTGGCCAGTTAATCACAGGTCTGACAAAGAGATATATGAACTATTCACTCTCACGTTCATTCACTTTGAGTAATTTAGAGTGACCATTTATCCATGTGCTTTTGGATGGCGGAGGTTCCTGGAGAAAATCTACACTAACACAAGGAGGACATGCAAAGTCCATTAAAAAATAGAAAAATAATCACTAATAAATTAACCACAATGTTCGAACTATGTTATGTATGAAGTCAAAAGTACTGAAATAAATGTGCAGAGCAAAGAGGTAAATGAATAAATCAAGTGAGAAGAGGTTGAGGAGATGGAGAGCCTAATGACTGAACAGAGAAAGAGAGAGAACCTTTCCTTTTTATCATTCTATTAATGTTTTATATCCATCTTTTTAATGTAATTTGGTGCCTGTGAATTTGTGCCGCTGTAGAACAGACGGACAGCTCCTGTGAACATAAACTCTAGCGGTGTTGGACAGCTCCCTTTCCTCTGTCTACTCCCATGTTCACACCCGCTAAGTGATCTGAGAGAGTGTGTGTCTGTGTGCGAGACTCAAACATGTGTGTATACGTGAAGGAGAGCCTTATAGGGAGCATGAATAAAGTAGTGTTTGCAAGAAAAATCTGAGAAAGAGCAATAGAACATTAACTTGGACTGATGTGCACTTCAGGTTGAGAGGAAAAGAAAAGTACAAACGTAAAAAGTGGTGAAATTGAATTAACACAGAACACAAAGGGATTTTTACATGAAGTGACAATATTAGTTAGAACTCTCACCTGAGATTTTTAATGTTAATGTCACACTTACTCTGTATTTCCTCATGAAGACATCATTTAGATTGTTGTACTTGTTGTGATGTAAAATATTTACAGGTTTATAAATTAGAAAAAGTAGTTTTCATTTTAGTAATGTTTTAGATGCAGATGCATTGATAATGCGCTGGAAAAATACTGAATGAAATGTTAATTCTTACTATATTCCTTGTCACTTTTTCTAACCATGTCATGAGCATGTAGATGACAGTAAAGCCCTGCATTTGTCCTCATTATGACTAACAAAAGCCTGGACTCACCTTCAGAGGCCCAGTCACCCACAGACACACAATCTAAAGGCTGAAGTAATACTCTTCCTGTTTTCCTCACATGGATACACACTGATGTACACACTAAAACAGATGTGCACAGGGTTTTTATGCATGCACATTCACACCTATGCACAAGATACCAGATAACATGTAGACACACATGCATGAGTCTTCCTCTGCTGCCCTCCAGGCCCTTGTCACTTGATTGTGTTATTACTATGCTAACCAAATCCTTATAAATGTGATTTAAGGCTTGGCGGCCTGCACTCCTCTTTCAGACCCCTGCTACTGTGTTTTACTGGAGAGACAGGGAACAAGGGCGTGAGGTGTATGGGGAGTTGAAGAAAGATGAATGTACAAGAGCTAAATGCTAAAAGATAATAGAAGTGGGTTGGCTACATGTTCCCTCAATGCTTGGTGCAGTAAAGCTTCAGTAAAAAATTGAAAAAAGGGAAAAGCATCACCTGCATGTTAAATGAAAATTTCAATTGAAAAACTTAACAGCCCTTCAAATTGCAGAATTTTACACGCGCCAGTAAAGCTTAAATAACACTCAACACTTAGAGTGAGGGGAGGTCTGGAGGAGAGAGGGAGGACAAAAGGAAAGAGAGGAGAATAAGGGGCAAAAACAAGGGCTGTTTTGACTGGTGGACAGGGCTCAATCAAGGCAAGCACAGCCAGGTTGTATTTGTATGTAAAAGCAGGTCGGCCACAATATGGTAGGTTGGTAGTTGAATCCCTGCTCAAACCAGTTTGTGTTGATATAGTGTCCTTCACGCACCGCATGCCTGAATGTGTGAATGTGTGAGTGTGTATGACTGTGGGGTAAACAAACAATGCACACAATTATGAAGTTCTTTGCATGTCTAGAAAAACTACATAAATCTGATACATTTTTATTACTAATAAATCAATAAATCACTTACACATACCTTGATAAGACTCATAGAAAGATAGTCTAAGATGCTGACAAATAGCAAAGCACAATGTAAAAAAAATACATGCAAACTTACAGCCCAGAAATGCAGACCAGAGGACACATGTACAGACAGGCTTTTTGATTATTCGTGGGGTTCAGTGGACCTTTGGTGATAATTGAATCAGTGTGAATGCTGAGCAGAACTGGCATAAAAACCTGTTAACCCAAAAGGTCAATTCTGTGAATTGTTTATTTAGCAGGGAGACTGGAAAAGGAAATAAAAAAAGGAAAATCTACAGAGGGGATCTCAAATTCAGTCAAACAAGAGAGATAGAAAGATGCAGACATAAATGTGTGGCTGGTGTTCTGTAAAATCAACCAAGCCTTACATCACCATTTTATATGCTTGTTTATTTGTATCAGTGATAAAGAGTGAGCATATATGAGTGGGAAGGCATGTCTGTTTACTGCCATACTACAAAAAACTGTTCCAGTAATACAATTGTGCAGTATAGAACTTACTAAACTTATTAAATATTAAACCAGGTCAAAATTTTGGACTAAACTAGGAAAGTAGGAGTTAGACACGAAATGAGCATCTTATGTAAATCATGGTTGACAACACATTTGTAGACGCTTGCAGACGTCTTTCATGTACACTCAGCAGCTCGTCATCTTTTAGTCTCACACTCTGACTGTCTCTTTATACACACACACATACTCATACATTCACTTTACCATCTGGGAAAGCCGTTAGCGGTTAGCGGTAGCACTTAGCGACGCAGCACGCTCCCTCAGTCCGCTCAGTCACCTTGATCTGCTTGCCCTTCACACAGAACCATTACGGCTATACAGCATCACAGTGAGTGTGAGGGGGCCAGTGTGCATGAGTGAGGCTAAAGTGAGTGTCTATGTGTCTGGACATGCATCTGTGTGTGTCCATTATAGAGCAGTTCGGCTGGATGTAAATGCTGGGAGAGGAGGGCAAAGGGGGCATTACCTTTAAATGAGCTACCATACAGATTCTCGTCATGTGTGGCTTCTTCCCTGTGCATGTGTCAGCTAGGAATATTTTATCTATGTGTTGTAGCTTTTTCATATCTGGTTTCAACAGAAATAAATGGAGGCATTGTCCTCTTGTAATTCTGTCTTCTTTTTCTTTCTAGGTCCAGGACAGGTCACCACCCCGATTGTTCAACGTCTTTATTCTCGGGGTGCAACAGTCACATGGGCCCCTCCCACTGAACCAAATGGCCTCATCAAAAATTATACTATTTACCTGATGCCCAGCAAACCTTTAAACCCATATCCATTACCAGTTACTGAAACTTACTTAACCCGTAAGCCAAAACTACAATCTACAACCCAAGATTTACCAACAACCTCTTTAAGTTCTAGATTAGTTATTCCAACAATTAACTTCACTGAGGACAAATTAGAAAGCAGCACAAACCAGGGTCCTGGTGTTATGGCGACCAACTCTTTTACATATCCTAACTCAAGCCACTTTGATAATATTAATGCAAGCTCATCACCCTTAGTGGCCACAGTTTCTGGGAACACCACTAGCTATTCTTTTGTTGGCTTACTACCATACACACACTACAGCCTACAGGTAGCCTAATTATTACACATTCAATTTTTAGTCTGTGTAAGACGTTCGTACACACTGTATTGTGCATTATTTGTTCTAGGTTGAAGCATGCACTATTGTGGGCTGCACCAAATCTGGGATATCGTCAAATTTCCGCACACTCCCAGCTCCCTCTGAGGGTGTTCCTGCACCTCATGTTTACTCTGATACGCCCACTTCTGTGCTTTTGTCTTGGAGTGCACCAGAGAGGAGCAATGGTCCACTAGAACGGTTTGAAATAACAAGCATACTCTAGGCTCTTGCCACATATTGATGTACTATATAACAATAATAACTTTTTCTATTCCATGTGGTTCTACACATAGATGGGTGATAGAAAGGAGAGTTGCTGGAACCAAACAGGTCTCAACTGTGGGACATCTTCCACCAAATTCTCCTCCTCTTTCCTTTCTGGACTTTTCATCAGCTCTCAGCCCATGGACAAGCTATCAATATCGACTCGCTCTTCAAAACCAGGCTGGTAGTGCTACAGGTCAGTTTTTAATTTGACCATAACAAAAGCCATAAAGAGTTTCAGTGTTTCAAGAAGTTCTTTTCTTTTTAGGGCCCTGGGTCAACGTGACTACAAGACCATCTCGGCCTGCTGGTCTAGGTCCCCCAAGAGTCAAGGTTTTAGGCCCTGAGTCATTTCAGGTATGTAATTAGCACTTCAAATTTGGACTATAGTATAACTTCATTGAAAATTTAGCCCAACCCATCAGACAAACAGTTTGAAAGGATTGAAAAGACAAAGCAATGTCATAGATATTCCCCATCTTTCTTTTTGGTGATTTAATGAGAAAAAAAAACATTCCACTCAAGGTCCCCTTCAGGAAATGGGAGGGGCGTGACCCTGTCTAAAGCAGTTTCCTTCCTGTCGGCCATTTTGAAGGAGGGGCCAGAATTAAGATAATCTTACATGAAGGCCCATCAATGAAAGTCTTAGAAACAATATTGTATGCATACGTGCACAGACATCCGCATGCACTCACAGCACTGCACTAATGCTAACTGCGGAAAAATGCTAATGCCTGTCATCATTTCAGAACCACCCCTGTCATCTCTGCAGCAGCACAGCTTTAGGGGTCACAGGTCCAATAGGCAAAGTGTCCCTTCCTGGTTGTTGCTAATTGGACAGACAGGCAGGCTGTTTCTGGTTACAAACTGACCTTGACAATAGAGAGAATTTTGATTGGCTTTTGGCTTGTCTAACCAACTAAGCAATTCCATTTTTGCACTCATTATAAAGTTGTACCAACTCACACATTTCTCTAAATGATATGCTTTATGTCTAAATGTTAAGTGGTAAGTATTTTGTTTTTCCTAATTTTCGAATATATATTTTTGTCTTTTTTTACAGTTATATAATGATTTCACCAGGTTTAAGCACACTACCACCTTGTGCCCCTCAAGTTTTAATAATTGATTTCATAGTTCAAAGTCTCTTCTCCATCCACTCTTACATACTGTCTCACACACATCCAGGAGGAAACCGTACGGCCTTAGCCTCCATGCTCAGTGTCATGCCAGGGTCTCTGCTGTCTTCACCATCTCCAGATTACATCAAGCTATTCAATCTGTAAATGACTTCCACCACAAAGCACACCCAACACGCACTTTGGGAAATGAGCTACCTAACTCGACATGACCCTGGCCATATGTAATTTTGTGTGTGTGTGTGACTTGTGGTATGCATGTGTGTGTGGGCACGTCCTGTATCACCTCTTAGTGTGACTTATTAAATGAATATCAAGGTTATATGGAAATAATTATTCTTGACATTAATTTACATTACTATCATCAACACTCACCACTTAATCACTTACACTGGTAATTCTCAACAAGCCCTGAACTTATCAGTTATTGTACATGACAGTTAGTATGTTAGATCATAGGTGAGTGTGACTGTATAATAATTGTAGATATTCTAGATTTGTTTTAGCATAACAGAGAGAGACATAAAGATATGCACTTGTGAGTCTTCATTTGTTTACCTTTGTGGGAGAAAAACAGTAAAACATTTCAGTTTTCACATGCAGTGATTAATTGATCCATGAATTAAAGTATCAGGCATTTCAGTGTGCAATTGCTTTATACGGTTGTGTCATTGTAAAAGTTTAGCATGTTTATGAAGTAACCTGTAATATGTGTTTCAGGTCACATGGTCGCCCCCTCTCATTCCTAATGGAGAAATCCACAGCTATGAGATCCGTCTCACAGATCTCCGTGTAGTTGGTGACAGTGGAGAGTATAACATCACAGTCACAGACCTGGTTCCATTCACAAACTACTCTGTGACTGTGTTGGCGTGTTCAAACGGAGGAGGGATTGTGGGAGGATGCACAGAAAGTCCTCCGACTATGGCTACCACATTACCAACAGTACCTCAAGGCCTCACACCACTTACCATAGTGCCTGTTAGTGAATCATATTTGGCAATTTCATGGCAACCACCAGACAGACTTAATGGACCCAACATCAGGTAACAGGACATTTTGATATAATTGTCTTTATATATGTATATTCTTATTTGTTTAAGAAGTAAGTGAAGAGACATTAGAAGAATCATCCTAGCAGAAAAAGTGATTTAAAAAAAGGTTTCGGGGTGTGCGATATGGCGATAAAAGATCAAATTGTGATATGAAGTTTTGATGATCTGCTAATCTGGAAGATCGTTGAGTCGTGCTACAGCACATTAATTTATGCTCTGCTCTTCACCGTTATTTTTACTGTAACAATGTTATACAGTGTTTATATTAATAAAAAATTAAAATAAATGGTATACATATATATATGTATACACTGGATTGGATGTGCATTGACTTTGAAGTTAAAAGGTTTTATGAAGACATATGAAGACATCTATATAGCAGTAGTCTTCTGTGTAAGACAAATGCATTTGAGATAGTGTATTCTATTTTTACTAGGGCTGGTACCAATAGTGTGTTAACTATTTGCGTTATTTTTTTTCAAATTGACAAAATAATTACTATAAAAATAATCAACAAAACAATGAATTTGCTGAGCTATTAAGATTGGTTGATGAAGAAGTACATCGGCACGACAGTACACTTGCATCAATGAGCATATTAAATACATTATAATGGTCTTTGAGGCTCCTCTCTTTGCACTGTGGATAGACACAAGCTCCATGCAGCTTAACAAGCTTTTCAACAAGCGGAGAATGAGGGACATCGGGCGAGCGAACTTCAAAGTTCCACCGTGCGCTCTCTGTGATCGGGCCTCACTGCTCACTCTCCTCTGTCTGAAACAGCTCCTCTGTGATCGGGCCTCACCGCTCACTCTCCCTCTGTCTGAAACAGCTCCTCTGTGATCGGGCCTCCCTCTCCCTCTGTCTGAAACAGCTCCTCTGTGAACGGGCCTCACTCTCCCTCTGTCTGAAACAGCTCCTCTGTGATCGGGCCTCACCGCTCACTCTCCCTCTGTCTGAAACAGCTCCTCTGTGATCGGGCCTCCCTCTCCCTCTGTCTGAAACAGCTC
>JAVQKC010134237.1:0-23287 GCA_036025475.1 Philypnodon macrostomus
AAAAAACACAAAGTGAAAAACACACAACATAATAAAATATAACAATTCTCATAAGACTAATATATTGTCATGATTATGAGCTTAAATAATGGAAGATAATATGTATATTTTCCTAACAAATAATAATAATGAAAACAAAATAACAATACAACATGAGCAATTTCCTGTATTTCAAACAAATTAAGTAAAAAAGATCAAAACTAAATCAAGGCAAAAGAAACGCAATAGTTAAGTGTGTTCCTTGATAAGGTTGGTACAAGTACTCTTACTCTGTTCCAGAATTTTACTTAAGCGTACCGTTACTTCAAAAAAATACTATCCAAACAAGAAGTAGTGTGCCATAAAACCACTCCCAGAAGTATCATTTATGCATAACATCTCACTACCACCCACCTCTGGTAATCTTAAAAATCTCACTCAGTTACAAGATTTTTGCACTACTGAATATTCACCTGCATTATCTCATTTATGCCGAGCCTCTTTGGTAACATCCATTTTGGGTTTTGAACTGATTGCTGCATTAAGGCTGTGAATGTGTCCTTTCATCACACTGTATATGCCACCAGGTTGGCACTGAAATACAAATGTGTGCTCAATTGACTGACCTTACCTCTTGAATGGGCCTAAACCAGCCAATGCTTTATCTTCTATCCCATATGTGAAGGACTTTATATTGTCCATCTCATAACTGGTGCTAGCTAATACTGTATTATCGCCATATCTTTTCATTAGTGTGCATTGATTGTTTTCTCTTTGTAGCCGTCACTCTTTTGAAGACTCTCGAATGTGTGGGAGAATCAGCCGGATGAAAAGCCACTCGGATAGATGTAGGCAGATGATAAACTCATTACATCTTTCATAATTTTTATTCATACATTAGCTGTTCAGAGGCTATTATTTCAAGCTCGTATCCAATGACATACCGCTTGTAGAGAATAAGTGATTATTAATGGCTTGTATTAAATGGACGGTTGTTTTCACACATGTTGGAGCGGTCCGTGCTGAGGACTTGGTGTGTGACAGATGGCATTGAATTACTTTTCAGTTTGTTAATACTGCATCGAGTCAGGTGACCCATCAAATGACCGCCAAACCTGTTTCCATGACAACTGTCCCATTGTAAATAGCGAGCAAGGTGTAGAAATTCCAGGCGATGGCAGATACATTTACCTGTGGCCATCACGGTCCACCATGTTTCTAGTTTTTACACTGCCTGGTTAATGACGGAAGATTGTTAACTTTTTACATTATATCGAGATAGACTAGATTAGCCTGTTCTCTTGTTGCTTGCATTCAATTTCAAGGGGCGGGGTTTACAGCGTATTGTAAACCAATCAGAGACATGTACCCTGTTGTCAACAAACCACACACTGCTGCAGACTTTAAGCAGCTCGTAAATGGTTCGTCCGCAATATCGCTGAGAAATAAATTGCTGTGAAGATGCTTTTGAAAAAAAGGTAGGTGGGGCTTGTATACCAGACTAACTACTCATACTTGTCTGTCAGTGTATGTCTGTGTTAGCCCTGCAATTACCAAGCCATTTTCTAAAATGCCATGAGACCCATAGTTGCTGGGAAAGGTTTCCAGCCACCCATCGGAACCGACATCACATAACAATGTACCATGACACTGATTAGGCATGATACCAGCTCAACACTGGTATGGGACAATATTCAAAAGGTTCACTGATATTGATATCACCCTCTGTATGATTGCTGTTTACCTGCTGTGCAAAAAGGATAACTCATTTTCAATTTTCTCCACTCCACATAGAAGTAGCTTATATTACATCAGGTTTAGTAACAGCCAGAGAAAAAAGGCCAGCCGACATCAGGCTCAACGGGCAAAAAGCTAGTGTGAAACTATGAATCCTATTTATGGATAAATAAAACCATTCCCTATGCGGTTAAAAGAGACATTTACAGTGGTTGTGGTGGCTGTGTACCGTCTCATCTTCCTGTGGGCTACTGCAGCTCCGAGGGCTTTACAGAGAGAAGATCTGATCGAAGCAAAAAAAAGCCTATACTGAGTGTGTGTGTAATCACAGGAGTGCCGCCATGGGAGCGCTCAGATGAGACGACGATGCGATGAAAGCGAGGAAGAGGGATGTGTAGTGACAAGCTGCAGTGAAGTGGTCTGGTGGAGGAAAAGGGAGGAACTCTTTGTTAGTTTTTAGTGCTTCAAAGTGTAGGCTACAGGAGGGGTCTTCAGCTGTCTCCAGGGAAACTTAGAGCAGGCTTATGTAGTCACTGAGTTTCCAAAATGGAGTAGAACTCCTACGAAATATATGAAGTCACAAACCTCCCTTCATCAATAAACTGAAGAAGTAGATTGTATGCCTACACAGTTAACAGACTAACCAAGGACTAAAACCAGAACTTAACCCACTGAACTTTTTCTGAACGATTTTCTTTGTACCCCATTGGTGTGTAGATTTTTTCATTATTTTTTTTCATCTTAACCCAGACAAGACCTCATCCAGTATACCTAAAGAAAATGTCCTTCTACACGTTCCAATGTCGGCACCCCTGGCTACAATTTTAATTAACCAACGACGTGTTCATTACAAAACCGCATCACAGGACCGTCGAATTAGCGTGTCCTTCCCCTGCCGTCCCACGATTGCTCCTTGCTCCTCCCTGGGTTATCTCCTCCTTTCAGACGTCTATTCAATAATCGTCAACTTGACTTTTATTTTTCACGCGGGCTCAATCTGGCTTTGAAAAGCGATCGCGTGCTGTTTGTTGCTTACCGCTAACAGGCAACTGCTTTGGGAGGGAGGGAGGGAGGGTGGGGGTTCAACTTAACGCATAATTGAAAATGGCTGCTTCGGTCCATTTACGGCGCCTTTTGTTTCTTCGCTAAATCAGCACGGCAGCGACGCCACAAGGCACTCGCTCAAGGGATTTTTTTTCCCCCAGCCATCCCTTTCTTGCTCGTTTTGATGCTAGACAATTCACACTTCACTGGTGATTGCTCTAAATTTCTATCCCAGCTCAAATGCTCTTTTAAGTAGCTGTCTCTCGGTGGATGCCATTTGTCCCCCGCTCTTTCCGTCTGTCGAAAATGTTGTCTTTTATGTCGGCGCCGGCGCCCATATAATATGCCTGTTATAGTGTCTTTCATCCCTTTTAATACACAATGGATAGAGCACTTAATACAAGGCTTTGTTCTCGGAGCCTCAAATACACTTGGATGGAAGTGTGCTGGACAGATTTACCAAGGTGCTAAGTTTCATAAGACATTGATAACCTGTCTATGATCCAGATATACTAGTTCCACCGTTTAGAAGATATAGAATTTGGGAATCGAATATGCCTCTAGTGAATAAATGAGAATACTTGTAGTTGCTTGGTTAGAATCCAGCCACTCCTGATTTGAAGAGGAAAAACGTGCATGGATGTGCCAGATTGACTAAGGTCAGGAATGTTTGCTAAGACATGCTAAAGGGGGAGTAAAAACAGTGTTGTGAATACCTTAGTGAATTTCTCAGAGCCAGATTTACTAACATGGGGGAAAAAAAGCAAAAAAAAAAAGGCGTGTCCTATTTATTAAGTGATTAAGTGTTGTTTTGCATACAAATGATGTGCCACCTGTGTCATTGCTCTATAAATGAGAAGAGCAATTTGATTTACTATTATGTGTGGCTCACAAAAGTGTTAAGATTCACAAATAAATACACACAGGACACCCATATCCTCAACAAGAAACTGCACAAATCTGTTGCTCAGAGTTTTAGATTCGTCAGATTAGAACATTAGCTTGCCATGTACACACAGGTTATTGATTAAAGTCAATGTTACAATTAAAATTCTGAACTTTTGCCACTACACAACTATATGTGGACATTAGCTTGTTAACCTTCCTCATTAGTCTACTGTCTGCCCATTCACACAAAAAAATATCACTTTACTTCAAGGTCTAGTGCGTAAGTTTCCCAAAATAAGAACAAAATCATAATTGACTATCTGACCATGTTCTATGATGAGTAGGTCATCTACTATTGGTCAAAGTGGTAACCCACAAAGTCTGATTTGATGTTATTGTATAGGCAAGGGAAGGAACTAAAGTAAAATCATAATTATGGCAGATTACTTACTTTACATCATAGAAAAGGGTCTGACTTTTCTAACAATGTCCAACCAGAAAGAGTTTATTTCAATTCCCATTCACTATTCCACATTGATACAATTTCAGAAATTTCAAATACAATCTAGAATGTGTGGATTAGATGTGTGTGATAGAAGGATTTCTTTGCAATAAGCTCATGGCAAAAATGTGAGTTGAATGCACATCATTTAGTTTGACTGATCAACTTAAGTACATTGAGACAGTGACATATTTTGTGTGAATGTTTACTGCCCAATTTGTAAGTAGAGCACCATTTTACTCTTAAAGACACTATGGGTCATATCTGCTCTAAATGGCTCACCAAGATTTAGTTTTTCCATCTCTCCACCGGCGGCCCGCACCTCCTGACCAGTCCAGACTTCCATTCCCCGGAGAAATGCACTGGTCTGGAGTGATTCCGCTGCAATACAACTTCAGAATTAACTCAATTTGACGACCCCCACCACCGGCTGCAGCATCATGGTGACAGTGAGCCTCTACTATCCTCCGGTTCTAAACCTCATTACCCGGGGCTGATTCCTCAATCTGGGCCTCCAGGGGACCGCCGGGAGTGGTGGAAGGCATGCGGACACAGGAAGCGGACTGTCACTTCACATCACAAACCGCACACATTCTCAGTGTGGAAAGCATTGGATTTGTAGGGCTGCCGATCGCAAAGCAATAACAACAACTTCGAAAATATGATAAATATGTCTAATATATATATATTTTTTGTTGTGAGCATTTTAAAACGTACACACTTAACAAGATGGAGGATCCATGGGGGTAGCTGCTCCTACAGCCTAATGCTTTTATAGAGTAGATCGCAACTACTATGGGTTTCTGGCTCAGAGTCGTTTTCTAATCTGACATTAACTCCTTCATGAACATGGTCAAACAAATGGGTCAATCAATGACTGTAGGTTAAAGAAAATGTTGCTGGCATGAGTCAAAATGCGGGACACTGTCTCAGGTTGTTGGTGCAAAATGGCGGGCAAGTCAACACAAAGGGGGACACCTGGTCACGCTAACAGAACCATTCTTTTTTAAGCATAGACTAATTTGATTTTCAGATGACATTTGTGGAAATTGTATTTAGGGAGTATATATTGGCTCTATAGGCACAAGCTGAACTAAATGACATGATTCAGATGGCTGTCTTTCATATATTTTCCTCCTGGCTGATGTGCTGCAAGTGTGAGTGTTGTGAGCGTGCCCAGACTGGTCACAGCTGGACTCTGCTGTTGTGACAATGGCAGGTGGTGGTTCAGGCTCAGGTGTTGTGACAATGGCAGGTGTTGACAGGTGCAGTGAGCCCTCCTGTCTCTGTACTCTGATGTGTGACATGTGTCTGCCGTACAAATACAAAGTGGCTGTTTGACTGGCTCTGAGAGAGAAAATGCTCTGTACAGACTGACAGACATGAGCGGCAGTGGCTCAGGTTGTCAACTAATTGGTGGGTTAACAGTTCGATTCCCCTTCCAAACAATGCATACTTTGAACCAAGGCACTTCACCCACTCTGTATCAGTGTGGTATGTGAAAGCAGCCCATTGAGGAAGAGCAGGTTGGCAACAAACCAGTGGGGTAAGTGGTTCAATTCCTAACTGGCTCCTATTGACTTCACCAACCTTGTCTTTGTATTAGTGTGTAAGTATGATTGGTGACTGGAGTGGCTTAGGAGGTAGAGCAGGTTGGCAACTAACCAGAAGGTTGGCAGTTTGAGTCCCACCTGGTCAATAATGCTGCTGTGGTCTTGGGCAAGTCTTTGTATCAGTGTGTTAGTATGATCAGTATGTTTGCTGTTGACTGAAGTGGCTTAGGTTGGCAACTAACTAGAAAGTATGTATGAATGTTACTGTATTTGCTTTTGATAGTGTTATTGTTGGTGTTCAGAGGGGTCACAGAGGGCAGTACAACTCCATCCGTCTGGCCTAGCTGTGGCTTAAGAGATTGCTTACCACCAAGTGTGTGACTGTGAATTTTTTGTGTAATGCACAGGCTGAGAATCTAAAGGGTGTAAATAGCATTCCGATAACTTTACAGAAATTGCTAAATCAATCCACTTTTTCTAACAATTAATAGGATCACAAAAGCTGACTAATCTATTATTTATTGTTTGCTTATTCATTATTACTATGTTCTGAACAGATTGGTACCGCCATTTTGCCACTGACTGTTTCATTTTTAGAGATACGCTTTAGGTTTTTGGAAATGATATTCAGATTGGTGCGCTCACCATAAGTGTAACACTTCATATGAACTCAAATGTATCCAAAATGCCCGTGAGATTTTCCTATTGTAATGTAAATAAACTCATGTGGTCCATATTCAGAGCTCACACTGGTGTCCTGGGTTTTTTAATCGGCAGTCCCAACAGTTTGCTGAATGTCACGCCCCGGTCTTCTCCCTTGCTCTACTTACAAACTGTGCAGTAATCATTCACATACAAAACACTTCAGTCGATCAGTCCAACTAAATGATGTGTGTTTCTAAAAAAATACATTTTAGAGTGTATTTGAGATTTTTGAAATTGTCTCAATGTGAAATAGTCCATGTGAGTTGAATGCACACATTTCTAGTTGAACTGACTTTCTTAAGTAAACCAGATGTTATGTTTTTCAAGTGTGATTTCCTGCTGCCATAATGTATTTTCAAATAAAGATGAAAAAGGCAGAAAAATATTAAATAAAAACACAGTGAACCAAATCTTGTCTTGTCTCCTCCCAGGTAAGGAAGAGTCTGTGGCCACCTTCAAAGGCACTGAGTTCTTCTGCTACGACCTGTCCATGACGCCCATCCAGAGCAGCACGGACGAGATCACGCTCTCCTTCAGGACTCTGCAGAGGAACGGGCTGATGCTCCACACGGGGAAATCCGCCGACTACGTCAACCTCTCCCTGAAGAGCGGTGCGGTGTGGCTGGTCATCAACCTGGGATCCGGCGCATTCGAGGCCCTGGTGGAGCCCGTCAACGGCAAGTTCAACGACAACGCCTGGCACGATGTCCGCGTCACCCGAAACCTGCGCCAGGTAAGGAGACCAACGGTGCAAGGGGGTAGGAGTGGCACCTCTCTCTGATATACTCCTATCTCTGCTGTTTGTATTGTTTTTTTTTTTTCTCTAGCTAGTGGTGTATCTTGCTATTGCTGCTCAACTAACATATTTCTTTGATAGGATGAAGAAAAAAACAGACTCCACTTTAATTTTAACCCTGACTGAAATTACAGTCACCAACATGTTACACTCTCTTATGAAAGTAATCCAAGGAGGTCAGAGTGGCACCTCTCTCTGCTTTACTCCAGTCTTTGTTTCTTTTTTGCAGATTTGTTTTATGTATTTCTCCTCAAATGACACATTTATTTCACAGGACCAGGATTAAAAGGTAAACCACTTGTTGGCAATTATTTACTTTTAACCCTTACTAAAAATGTCAGAGGTCAGAGTGTCTGATATATACTGCTGTAGGGTTGATCTTTTTTGTGTTATTTTTCTCCTAGCTAGCATATTTTTGCAATTGTTGTTTAACTAATCCGTTTCCTTTACAGCTCATGATACCTGTTGACAATTACTAGCAGGGCTTAACATTAACTTCACTGGCCACTGTGATTAGTGTTTATTAAAGGTTACTAGCCAATTAAGATTTTTAGTAGCCACAGATTATTTTTATGTATTTGAGAAAATTTGGGTTTGAAATTCTATTTTTGGTTGGTAAGTTAAATGTAGTTTTTATTTATTTATTTATGATTTATTGGTTATTGTTGTAAGTTTTAAATGGGTTCGACATTTTGTCCCCTTAGAATTCTATCTGACATTTTTGGGAAAATTCTGTTATTTACATATTCCTATATTTTGATACCTAGTGTTTTGTTTTATATATATATATATTTTCCTTTTTATATGTAGAAATATAAAGTTCTATCTGTTCTATCTATTTTATAAGGATTTTAGCTGGATAAAGTCAGGCTTAATAAGTTCAAATGTATGTCTAAAATCCAACTGGACAAAGTGGCTAGTGTCTTTCTATTTACACTTAAAATCTATCTGCATTTGGCTAGTTGGCTAGTGTTAATGTCAAGCCCTGATTACTAGTAACACCATTTTAATCTAACCCTTAACCCTCTCAGTACATTGTATGCACCTGTCCAGAACTGAAGTGTAATCCACCTCATCATCATCAGCTATATTAACTTGGTCTTTTTCTTCTCCAGGTAGCAGTGTCTGTATTCACTAACATCTCTTGAGAATAACATAGCATAGATCTGAAAAAAGCTGTGATAAAGCTGTGCATTTTTAAATAATACATCAGCTCACTCACATTTGTCCTGATAGATTCTAGTTCTTGATGTATAAACAATGTTTTGACCAATCAGAGTGCTCCTGTCCTGTGGAAGCGTGTGATTGGTTAAAGAGTTCCTTCCCTCGCTCTAAAAAAAACCGTCATAACACAGCTCACAGGTGACCTCAAAGTCTAATTTCTTCTCAGTTGACATCTGTTATGTTTTACTAATAACTAATTAATTATCTTTGCTAAAACACAAGGAAAAAGAAATCAGGTGCAGCTTTAAATAGGGCGGCAGCTGTTGATACCAGAGGTCTGTGGATAATACAAACATGAAAACAAATACATGTACAATACAAACATTTAAAAATGACATTAGCAAATATTAGGGAAAATCAACAAGGATAAATATACACAACAACATCTATAAAGAAACACAGATCATCAGATCATCAGGTCATCAGATCATCACATCATCAGATCATCATGTAATTTGCAGTAGCTCTGAGGACAGTATCTTCTTGAATGTTCATTTATTCTGGACTCTTCGTGTTGTTGTTGGCAGTAGGTTCCAATGAGATATAGCTCTGTAGCGCACTATGAACTTTAGATGGTTTGCCCTGGGTCGAGGGACTTTAAAAACCTACTACTAAGGCAGGGGTGGGCAATTGCTTTTTTCAATTGGTTTTCCATGTTTGAATTGTGGACTGTAGTGGAGGGCTGGGCCTATACTCAAATCTATTTGTAGAGTCCCCTATACAATGGTTAGACTCCATCAGCAAAGAATGGGAGAGAGCCCTCATTTTGACAAACATCTTCATAAACAATGCAATTGTGTTTTGCACGTTCCCATCAGTCAATGTAAAGTATGAGATGTATATTTAGGTATTTCAACAGTCCTTTGATATAGATCTTGTGTATTGACATTTTGACAGTTTTACCAAGCCTGTTGCGGGCCGGAAAGGGGCTGCATTTGGCCCCCGGGCCGCACAGTGCCCAGGTCTGTGCTTAAGGTGTACCTAATAAAGTGGCCAGCAAGTATTTTGAATAGAACTAAACTAGTGTTTGCACAATTTGCCATGTTCTTCCTGCCTCACCAATGCAACGCGTCCTAATATATCAAAGGTGACAATGCACTTAAACAATTCTGCACAAATTACCAAACACATCTTTACAAAAGACTTAATGGAAAACCAAATTGCCCTGCTGCCTTATTGTTTGGGTACTTTGTTTTTAAGTAGATTGATAAACATTTGCATTTCAGGCCCTATACGTTTGAATACGAGTGCTCATCAATTGGCAGTTGCGTATAGTGGCTCTGAGATTCAATCAATTTCACTTAGGTTCACCGTGCTTACTTGTTCACATTTTTTAAGGAGTTGTAATTGGGATGAATGGCTTGTCAGACCCAATAAGTGGCCTTGTACAATAGCGTGGATGCAAAAAAAACAAAAAACACAGAATGCATTAACATAAAGATCAGCTTTCTCCCTGTGCAGGCAAAAAATTAGCTTAACAGTTGCACAAGCAAAAAAAGTGACGGAAGAAGAAAGTTCTGAGATTATAGCCGAACTCTCCTACTCTACACGTTTGTCTGGTCTCTTCTTCTTCAAGGGTGGAGTTTATCGATGTATAGTAAACTGATCAGACATGATGATAAAAAGCCCCACAAACCTGTACATGCACACAGCCTGTTGTTAACAAGGAACTCACGTTAGTAAAGTATATGTATATGTATTGTATATGACACAGCCAACAAAACACACACTGCTGGGGCTCATGATTGGTTCGTTCGCATAAATCACAGACTTTTCAATGTATGTATATTATAAAAACATATTTTTCTCGATATGCCTTCAGATCTAAATAAACTATAAATTATAATAATAGGAGCAGTCATTTTAACAGGGTAAATTCAGATTCAGATTAAAGGCCACTGATATTAGAATATCAATTTTTGCATTACGCATATTGTATTTGCTGATATTGCGAAGATAACTTTGAGATATATTGAGCATCCCAACTTTACGTACTTATAGTGTCATCAATTTTCTTTGCATTGATTTTGAAGGCCAATTATAGACCCCTGAAAAGTTTGTAAACAAAACATTTTAAATTCCGGAATGGAGGCAACTGGAGGCAAGACATTTTCAATGGAGAAATTAGCATTAGCCACAAAATATTGCAAATTAAGATGGTTTTGGCAAATGACAGTGAATGTACCTCATATTGTATGTTATTTAATGTACACATTAGTAACAGTTAGCATTTTGGCTGGTGGCAAAGTTATTGATTTTTAGGTTTTACTGGACATGTCCTTACAGAAATTTTGAAGACCACAATTGTTTTTTCATTGTATGCTCAGAATTTTTCTATCCCTCACCAGAAATTCTACATTTTTGTAAAGTTAACTCACTTTTGCTCCAGTCGCCTCCGTTCCGGAATTTTGAACATTCCATATGACCAACATTTTAAAGGGTCTATAAGGTGGAAGCTTATAAGTCACCCAATCCATCCATATATGAAAACACTGTGACATATTTATAGATTTGGACTAAGAAGTTGTGCATATTATGTCAAAGTGTATTTGAATCTGCTATTGCTTTAGTATCAAGGCATGTGATGACCATGAAGTAGGGCAGATCTCAGTTGGGGTCATGTGTGTTCTGTACAGGGCTGTGTGTGGTCAGCAGAGTGTGTAATGAGTTTGAGATGGCAACACGGTTTAGAAGATTTACAGCCAGTGTGCTCCAAGCCACTGTAATGTCCTTAACCCTGATGCTTACACTAATGCAAGGCTACATATAGAGTATCTAACTTTCTGGTTTTACTTTATTTAGAGGCATCCCATGTAACTTTTGTCCTCTAGTTGGCAATAATGACTACATAAGAACAACATGGCCTCCACCGTTGTACTTCTGAACACTGCCAATGTATGGATTGGAAATGTATGTGGTGTGATTTTTTGGGGGTAAAAATGTGTCCCCAATAGTGTTTAGGTTTGATTTTTTTTTGCTCAATTTATTCGTGCAGCGTCTATCTTTGTATTGTGTTTTAGGGGCTGCACTCTGAAGCACAGTTGGGTTTTATAGGGTGGATAGGTGTGAAAAGAGTCCCACTAAATAAAATGAATGATGATTTTTCTTTGAATATTCAATATTTTGTGAGACTAAGTGGCCAGGTTCAGGAAAATCAGGTTAATTTGTGCATCAATACATGTGACTGATATGCACATTATTGACCAATGCATTAGTGTACAGTATCAATATATTCTGTATGTTCAAATCCTCATTATTGTGTGGTCATTTATTCCCATTAAGACAGTAATTCATTCATGGCCTGATTAACTTGTTTGAGTACTGTATAGATTCTAGAGGTGCATAGTGGCAGAGGGGTTAGCAATCTCTCTTATGTCCCCAGCCTTCATGTGCCACACTACCTCGTCTCTGACAGTCTGCCCCAGGGCATATGAGGCTGCGACTGTGGAGTGAGTAAATCACATGATTGAAGATCAAAGATCACAATTTCAATTTTATCACAGTTTTAGTTGACTTTGTATTTTTATATACACAGGAGACTACTGCTATAATCTCAATCTGACTTTGTTACTGTAAAAATGACGGAGAAGAGCAGAGCATAAATTAATGCACTGTATTACGAATCCACCACATTAGCAGATCATAACTTCACATCACGATTCAATCTTTTATTGCCATATTGCTCACCCCTAAAGCAAGAATAAATCTCTTGCCCAAGGACATATGGTGGCATAAACTGGCAAGAGCAGGATTCGAGCCAACAACCTTTATAGAGCAGGATTCGATCCAACAACCTTTATGTTATTGGACAGCCGCTCTCCCACCTGAGCCACTGCCGCCCAGGCATAAGCATGGTGTGTCTTATTTCTTTAATCAAAATTCATTCAATACTAAACCCACTCACCTCCACTAGGACTTGGTTTCTCTCTAAAAGGCATAAAAATGTGGCTGCACACATGATATAGCGTGGTAGTCACTTTAACCCCAGGCTAACTGTCCATGTAATGCTGTCCGGGCTGCCTCCATTAGCATGAATCCCCCGTGGACCCCCTTGTAATTGACATGAGTGGTGGGCTAAGTGTTAAGAGCTGTGTACATTTACCCCGGAACGTCCCGGTGAGACCATTCCGTAACTGCACCGTCGATGGCATTGATCACCCCTGACCTTATCCTTACCCCTGTCTCATAACCACAAGACGGGCGAGCACATACACATCATGTACACGGATCACAGCATCAACATGAGCTGAGATGTGTTTGATAGCCCTAAGAAACATCTGGAGAGAATGAGCGCAAATATTGATTTGATATGGATTATTATTAGTAAACAGGGTGAGTTTATACTAGTGAAAGAATAATATATATATCACAACAGGAAAATGTGTAAATGTGTAGGAGTTGTATTTTATATACTTGTGTTTATTATGGACTACAGAATTTCTCAGATAATCTCAGTTTTGTAAATCAATTTGTTAAGGCCAATTTAGCCTTAATCCACATGGAGAGAAAAAACAACATTCTTGTAAAGGTGGCATCGTTTTAGAATATATCACAAACAAAATATTCATGCAGTGCCACTGAAACGATGTAGTGTGTAAGCCCGGCCCGTTGGTGGCGCCATGACACTTCCGCAAAAACACTGGGCAGCTCCATGTTTGTTGTTATTGTCAGAGTGCAGCGGGTTATAAGAGCAAGGAGGGGCCACAACAATATCGTTTCAGAAAAGAGGCGTATTGCTCATAAACACAGAAACACGGAACCGGCTCCGTGTGAATGTAATGCCTAAACGATAAAATACCTAACTCGTCTCCGTGTGGACAGGGCCTTAGCTTGATCAATACTGTACCCATATATTTTAGATTGAACAATCTAAATAACACAACAATTGTAAGAAAAGAAAGTGACTTGTTGGCTTTTGTTTTGATGTTTGTTGATGCTTTTGATGCTGTTTGATGATAACTAGTACTGCTCAGAATATCCGTAGGGTAGTAAATGTTTTTTTCATGTCTTGTATGCATCGTTTTAGAAAATACAGTACATGGATATGATGGAATCACTCATTTGACTAACATTTTCAACATAGTGGAAAATAATAGCTTTAAGATCTTTAGAAAATGATTAAATTTCATACAATGGTCCTCTTCAGTTTCACAGATCAAAATTATTATATTTCCTTATCTGGTGTTTCATTGTTCCAATTCTGTCAAAAGGTACACTGATGACATGACTACACTAAAGTAGAACTAAACACCTGGGTCAGATCCATAGTAAACCCACAGCCAAAATTTGAAAAATGCTCCATAAATGGGCAGAGACAGAGGTGCTGGTGAAAGTTTGGGGTGGTGTGAGCAATGCTCTCAAATCAACCTCCTGATTCACTACAGGTGTGTGTCTAAAGGAGACAAGGGCCTATCAGAGCCTGAGGGCCTGTGACATAGACGTGTACCATGACATATCTATGACCAATAGGAAAATTCAACTATAATAGCCACAGTTTAACCCAAAGGGTGTTCATTTTGCATCAGGGATTAGTTACACTTTAACAACCACAGTGCACATTTAAAACCAGCTAAATAATATGGACGTTTAAGGATAGCATAGTATTTCTCTGGTATGACGTCAGTGGTAGGACTAGCATTGTCATCATCACTAAAGTCTGTTCTCCTCAATGGTCTCTGCAGTGTCACACACACACACACACACACATCTCACAATGCATCAGTAAACTCCTAAATAAGCCTTCACTATTAAATCTGTGTGTGCCTGAGTCTCCGCCTGCTCCTCGGCCTCCTTCTTCTATGTTTCTCCACAAAAAGAACGATGAATTTGTCAGCTTTGTGCGGGATAAAATAAAGCAGACAGAATTAGGTGAAGTGACAGCAACCATGAGAAAGAAGGGAGGAGGAGGAGAATATGTAGACTGGATAGAGTGCAGGGTCAGAGCTCCCCCTATTGAGCGGTAGTGGTATGATGTCTTTAAGGGATAGATACTGTATATTCGGGGTTGCATGATCTGATTGCATTATTTAATGACAATTGTTGCGATTGTGTTTGGATCTGTGATATTGTTTTTTGGATTCAGTTCAGACCACATTTGTCTGGAAGCTCTAACACTTGAACAAAAACATTAACTGTCCAACTTCCGCAGGAATCACATGTCTTTCAGAACATGTTTGTAGAGGTTAGACCTATATGGAAAGCAGGTTGTTTTTCACATTTTACAGCCTCTGTGATTTGCTAATTGTGATTTTATTGTGATTAATTGTTCATCCCTATTGTAAATGGATGCAGTTTCACCAGTTTCTCCAGTTAAACCAGTTAATCCAGTTAAACCAGTTAAAAGCAATATTTAGTAGAGGTGTATCATTGTAATTACCAATAATCACATTGTTGCAAAATTAATATCGTCATTATATTAAATTCAGGTATTTTTTGTGTTCAGGTTTACTTAATTTTTTAAATATTAATTAATTATTTGGTTTCATAAGCAGATAATATTGATATAATGATTGTGGGCCCATAAATCATGATATAGATAGATACCTAACATTTAGCCTTTAAAATACCTAATTTGAGAATGTGCTTGCTCATTTCCAGTTAGGAATAGCAGTCAGGACCAATGATATGGGATGTGAATTTTATAAATCTAATAAAAGGTAAAGAAGTAGCCATATTTCATAATGCTCGGTACAGAGACTGAAAATCGAACGTGTATGCAATCAAAACAAAATATTTTTCTGCAAACCGAGAAGTGCATGAATAGTATACATGCTTAAGCCTTTGTTAGCTGTTCTCTCCCCATACATAACCCAAATGGTGTGTATTTCCTCCTGTATGCTTGTCAAAACTGGGAGAGCATGTTTGGCTGCACCGCATTTAAGTTTGTAAGTTTGGCAAATCCTAATTGACTAACTTCATTTACCTCATTTTTATTGGCTAATGGCCCATTTGAAATGTCTTCAAACCTAAAGTACATAATAATACAAAAATATACATATAGCTGTTGTATACAGTTTTATGCACATGTGTGGGGCGTAACATAAGGTAGTACAGGCAGTGACCTGGGGCCCACATAATTAAGCCAGGCCAAAACCGGGTCTAAGCTGAGACTAAAGAAGATCTGAACCAGGACAAAACAGGTCTAAGCTAAATCAGGACTAAATGAGTTGTACACCAGTTTCAAAACATGGACTAAATGAGGTCAGAACTAGGACTAAGCAAGGTCTAAACCAGGACTTAATCAGGTCTAAACTGAGACTAAACATCTAAAGCAGGACAAAAACAGGTCTGAGCAAGTTTTGAAAAAGACTGAAACAGGACTAAGTCAGGTCTACACAAGTTTCAAAACATGGACTAAATGAGGTCTAAACAACTAAGACTAAGCAAGGTCTTAACCAGGTTTAAACCAGATCTATATCAGGACTGAATGATTTTGAACAATGAGGTCTACACCAGGCCTAAACCAGAACTAAGTATGGTCTTAACCAGGTCTAAATCAGGTCAAAAAAAATGTTTCCAAAATAATGTACTAAATGAGGTCCAGAACTACATCAGTACTAAAAAAGATCTAAACTGAGACTAAATCAGGTCTAAACCAGGACTTAGCAAGGTCTGGACAAGGACAACATCAGTCAGTAAACTTTAGATGCCTGGTTGCCATAAACAGACACTGGCATGATAGTAAAGTTGTGTACAGTGCTGGTTGTTCACTAGACTATGAGAGTGAGTAGTCAAATTAGGGAGACAGTGTTACAGTGGCCCAGCAGATTGCCGGTTCCAAACCCGGTTGAGCACGAACTGTCCCTGGGCAAGACACTTCACCCACATTGCTCATGTATGGACATTTTATAATGCCACCTGGTGTGGAGAGTGAATGAATAATGCAATGTAAAGCGCTCTGGGTATCTAGAAATGCACTATTATTATCAATTATCAATGGTGTATATGAAATTCACCGGCAGGATGTGGTAGCCCAAGGATGAGTGATTGCCTTTGTCCTGACTTCATAACCGCAGTGTAAGTGCAAACATTGGCACCATTACTGGATCAGATGAGATTTGTACATGTTCTTTTAAGATAAATCCTCTACCCGAAGGGTTTGGTAGCTTTGATTGGAGGTTCACTAAAGGTCACACACTTACCTCATCGGCAGATTTATGTACACAGTGAAAAATGTATGACTAGATGAAGTAAAATGACTAGAATTCAGAATAATAATGTTGATTTGATTCGTTTAGTCTTCAAAGTGGCACAAAATGTTTCTCTAAAGTGCCTCTCGCTGATATTTTGGAACTTGTGAGATATTTTTTAAGAGTCACAAAATGTCCACCAACGACGCTTCAGAGGTACTTGAAAAAGTGCTTATTCAAAACAAAAAAGGAATATCTGGATAAGTTAAAATGGCTTGAATTCAGTATCAAGCTTGATTTGAGTAGTTTATTCTTCAAAGTAGCATAAAATGTTCCTCCAAAGCGTCATTGGCGGGTATTTTGTGACACATATTTATCTTGATTTAAGTCATTCATGATTTTTCTTTACCTGTGGAATATGACAATTGAACTTGAAATAACAAAAAAAACATCTGGCAGATTAATAGATTTTACTTTTATGTCTTTTTCATTTATTTTGTGAAATACAGGATTTTATTTAACTGTCTGATTACAACTAACATTACATTACATTACATTCAAACAAACAAACACCCAGTACTTTTTTAAGTAATATTCTTTAAGTATGTTAGTCTCCAGCTCTGCACACTTACTCCATCAGCTCTTTACGGCTCCTTCCAAGTCAATAACACATTGTAAAGGTTTATGCAGGGGAACTTTACAAGAGGAGCGTTAGATAAAAACCAATATGGAGCATAGGAACAATAACAGTTATTCACCTTGGCCTGCACCATCACCCTCCTCTATTACAACCATACATATCTCTCATGCATTATTAATTATGAAGGTGCATACATTTTCCACAAGCTTTACCCACACTAGACTAGTCCTAATGTTCACGCCTGGATATTGACACGTGTGGGCAGAGCTATAAGGAAGAGTGGCTGCTGCTTTTAAGCAAGGGGGTTTTGGGTTTGATCCTCAATGCATTATTATTAAGTTATGCATTTTAAAAAACCATTTGCTCTACCTTGCTGCTAATTCACTGAGATGCAGCAGGTACCCCCTGACGTTCACAATACAGACTAACCTAACCTTAATTCCAAACTGTTAACTAAAACTGGTACTAAACAGACCTAGCTTTTCCAACATATTTCTATAGTAATAGTGGTTGATCATAAAGACATGATAATGCCCATGTATTTCATTATATCTGTGCATTCATACATATGTGGAGAATCTCCCTTTCACCATGTTAATGCTAATCATGTTCCTCAGAGCTCTGACCCCTATGTTCCTCAGAAGCCACTTGCACTGTGGTGAAAACGAGCATATTAGCACATATGCACTCTGCTCCATCGCTCACTCTAGAGTTGTGGTATTTTTTTCTCCGTTTTTTCAGCCTTTTCTGACACTTCCTTGTGTATTATTAATCCCTGTGATTCACAAGCTCATAGTTGCAAAGGCATTAGCACGTTCAACAGGTGATGGCACACTCAAGTGATAATGTTAGCAAATTAAAAGTGAGATGAGGAGAAGCAAAAGTTGGTTTGAAATGCATATGTTTAATGATACAATATAGCAGGGGAGTCCATATTGTCAAAAATGTATACCTCAGGGGGCCTCTCTCTGAGGTGACCGATTTCACTTCAACACAAGTCCTCTTCGGTTGCGTCTGTTTTTTGGACACATATGTTCAGCAGGTTTTTCACTTAGTGTCCCTCTATATTATAACCACACAGACAGACAGTTTAATTTAACAAAAATTGCTCAGTGGGCACTATTTTAAAATGCAGACTTTCCGTGACTTTCTGCTCACTGCCGTCGTCGTGAAAACGGGGGCGTGTCTCAGGAAGAAAGTTTTGTTTTGGTTTCATGTGGAGAAATGCTTTGAATTTAGCGGCTTGTTTTACAGTTAACATTGACAGATATAATCACAAAACTAGTGTAGATTATAAAGAGAGATGGTAGTAATGATATAAAGTTAATACAGAAACGATAATGCACTGTTTAAAAGCCGTTTATTTCACAGTATTATCACGTATTAAATTATCGGCTACACAGGAGCCTGCTGCTGTAGCGGATGATAAAGCCTTATAAACCTGTGAGTCTGACAATATGGCACTTTATCAAAATCACAAACAACATTTAACTAACAGATTTTTTTTTATTTCAATATCAACAACAACTAACAGCCAACCAAAACACTATATTACCAGTTAGATTGTTAAGAGTTGATACAATGCATCAAGTAAGGTTTAACCTGTGCTTAAGAGGCCCTTTTCCATTATCGATAATACATTCATTTCACTTTTCAACAAGGCCTATTCCCTTAAAGTAAAGCAATAATTCCTACGTTTTGAGCACATGGTCATCATCATTTAAAAGTAAAAAAAAATAAAAGGAACAAGAAGTGAAAGCCAATGTCATTCAACGCAGGAATGATGGGGGACAGTGGTTTGGGACCGTCAGTATTGGCTATGCAGTCGGAAGAGTAAGAATTCATACACATTTGCTGTTATGCTAAAAAATATTCCCTCCATTGGATTGTAAAAAAAAACGCCAAACAAAAGTACTGTTTTTCTGTTTCCAAAGTGCATCATAATCAACCCCGAAACCCACCTATTTTTAATCATGGCCATATTCTTTTTTGAAGACCAAAATTGGATCACAAACACGGCTCTTCTCTCTAATGGTAGCCTATTGCCAATATGAAAGGCAATAATAACAATAGAGGAGGGTTTGATGCAGTTCCCCCACACACTGACAGTCACACAGCCTCACACTCGGTTTGAGTGTTTGCAGACTTCTCGCCGGCATAATTGGAGTGACATTTATTTTTACACCTGGATTCTGTCTGCCAGTCTCTATTAGCTGTACCCTGAGATAGACCAAGAGAACTGGACCAACACAAGAACACGGAATTATTGGAATGAATGAAAAAGTGAATGTACCAAAAAGAGCTTGAAGAGACTTCCCCCCTCTCATATTCTGTCACCATAGAGCGCAACATTTCCCTCCTCCAAACCCACTATGGTTCCGGAAGTACTGTAAATGTCCCACTAATTTTCCCCTATTGACTTAATATGATGCAAAATCAACTTTTCTGAGCTTTTACGCATATTCAAATGTTGTTCCTACCACAAAAGTTTGAGTAATGAATTATATTGATTATTATCCTCTCCAAGAGCTGAAAACAGATGGTCAAAAATGACTCCTCTCTAGGAAGTGCCACTACCTGCTCCTGCACTGTCAAAAAACGCACTCAGAGAAGCATTGTTGCCATCTCCATTCAATAACATCTTATTGGAGAAGATGTGTGTTCACAGCTGTGAGGGTGTCATGATTTGTTTTGTTTTTAAACCCCGAAAAATCAGCACAAATGGTTTGTTCCTATCTTTTCGAGAGCATCTAGCTGAGCATTTGTTATCGAGTCCAAGTGGGAGTCAAATAATTTGAGCTATTAATTAGGCATTAGTTACATCATTATTGAAGCTGGGGTCTGGAGGTTTTCAAAGATAAGAAATGTATACAAAATAATAAATAATAAAAAGCTTAATTAATATTAGTTAAGATTTACTTTTATTCCTTCTACTGGTCTCTACGACAACAGCCAATCAGTTTGTATGGGCTGCTACTCTCAAAGTATGCTCAGGGTTCTAGCCCACAAACATATGTCTGCTTTCCAGAAGTAATTCATTAGCAAGGACCACGCCACACCAACAATGGACGTTAGAGAGTTTATTGAAGTGATGTCTGGGTGAGAATTGTGATATGACGTTGGTTCTGGTTCCAGAGGATGCAGGCGATGATAGCTGGGTTGGATGAGACTCAGTGTGGGGGTTCTGTCTCTGGTAGATAGCCAAGCTGACTAGGGACCCCCCCCTGGATTAATGTGGGTGTCTGGAGGCTGGAAGACAAAACAGGCAGCAAGAGGAGGGAGGGTGGGGTCGAGAGAACAGAGACGACCAGTGTAGGGTGGTTTTGGCGGGTATAAGAAAGGCTTGTGGGTAAATTGGAGGTGTGGCTGAGGTGAAGTTGAGGTGTGGTTAACGTGAGGTGTGTTGTGGAGGTAGATGAGGCGTGGTCCTGCTCCTGAACCTATATTACTTAATTTATGAAATAATCATTATAAGAAACATTATGTCATTTTAGGTTTAATGTATTAGACATTATTATACAATTATGTGCATTATTGTGTGTGTATATATTGTAAGGCAATGGGAAATAACTGCTTTGGGCATAATAAAGACATTTTCTGTATGGTCAGAACTCAATGCTTTGGTATAATGTAAAATTATTGCAGATTCAAAGGCAAGCGTGAACTTGGAGTCGTGGCAGTGTAGAGCACTGATCATCTTCACAGCTCTGCCATTAAATATTTATTCAGCTTATACTCCCATTTACATGTGCTAAAGTAGGCAATATGTCATAATTATTGTTTTACTTTAGTCTTTTAGTGATGTGGCAGCTAACACAGTCTCTGATTTGATGTTGCTGTAGAGGCCAGAGGAGGAACTTAAGTAAAGACTTGTATTTAATTGAATTTACTTTAATTTTGACTTTTTAACAATTTCTGATTTTTAAGAAAACTCCAGACAACTGCTTTAAGGTGGCACAAGTTTGATAACATTTGTTAGTTATATTATTTCATACAGTTTGCTGTTAATATAAAAAGTGCAAGATGATAAAAAGAAAATATCAACTGTTCTGGGTCTCTGATGGGGCACATGCTGCACAGTGTCCAGTTAGTCGCAGACATGTTCACATCCTTGGTTTATGGTTCTCAAGCTTCTTTGTGTAATTTCAGAAAATAGGCATTTGTTCAATTTCTGCTTATTGGACAAAATGAGCATAAACTAGGTCTAAACCAAGCTCTACCAGAGCTTTGCATTCTTCCAAGACCCACTAGAAAGAGTATGGTCCAGAACATTCAAATTGTAAGAAACTAAAAAAAAAAGCTTTATGTGATGTTGTTCTATGGTGTAAAGCAGGTATTTTGTCATAATTATTATTTTTACTTTAGTTCCTCCCCCGGCCTTCAGACTCCAGACTTTACATCATACCACAAGGTCAGATAGTCAATTTTAAGCATTTTATTATTATTCTGATTTATTTATTTAAGTATTTATTTTCTTATTTTATTTTATTTTTATATAAACCTCTGGACCAAAGTTACATCCATTCAATAATAATTACATCTTGTACTACTTCCTCTCGCATAAAGTAATTCCTTTCGCTACGGGGCCATTGTGACAGATCCAACACAAAGTTTGTCTGGGCAGTTGTTTACAAGTCTGAGAGATTCATTTTCCCACATGGGTCAATTAGAGTTGGCAGAATGGGTCTTCTCAGCGGGAGACCACAGCATTCTGTCTTTGAGGCTGTGAGTTAGGAGTTTAGAGTTGATTATGTGGGATACTTCCACAAGTAAATCTCCCAGTCTGCAAATTGCCAGTGTGGGGCTATCCAAGGATATCCCAGCTAAGTCTAGACATGCCACTATACTGCAAACAGTTAAATCCACAAATTATGTTGTCATCAGCTCAACTTAAAATGGAGCTAAACCTTGGTTAGAGCCATAGTAAACCCACAGCCAAAATTTGAAAAATGCTCTTGAAATGGGCAGGGGGCCTCTTGGGGACAGGGGGTCCCAAGGCCTTCTGAAACGTTTTTGGACCCCCTGCACTAATGTACAATTTTCTTGGAAATTACAGATAATAGAGATTCACAGATAATAGTTTTACATTGAACCAGTGATTTCATAATTCTTTTTCAGTTTTTTATACTTGCTGTAACAGAAGAACCAAAAGTGGCAGGTTCTGACTGAAAGCTGTTAAACCTGCTAGTTACCAGGGCTCTCTGTCTGCGGCCTGATAACAAAAATAGGACAACAGGTTAATTTTTTGCACGATTGAGCTCAACCATGGGGCTCTCGTCCGTAGTAGAAAGTATGTCTTCTGTGACGGCATCGACCTCAAATCTTGGACACATCTCACATCAGTTTTAATAATTCTGTGCACTATTCTTCATTTTTACACTGGCTTTTTATCCATTAGCTCTGGTCTGTATGGAAACTATCCAGAAAGCATCACTAAAAATATTCAGTGCACGTCATATAATAAGTATGCATAGTGTCCATCAGTATCTAAAATGGGTTTATTTGACATAATTCAATACAACCCTTTGACTATTGTGGACTGTCCAAAGTGTTCCCCACCTAAGGCCCATTGTTGCTGATTTAAAAATCTGGTATCAAACCAACAGATAAATAATGGGTTTGCATGACTGCTTTCATATTACATGACGATGGCAGACATTTTGCTCACATATTGTCCTAACTTAACATATCTCCATTATCAAGCCTCCCATTAATTTCCATCACTAATCTCTTCCCATCACATTATGCTGTCATCTGAAAGATCATCTGCAATTTCAGAAAGATTGATATTCAACACTATCTCAAAGAGGAACAGATGGAAAGATAAAACCCCATTTCAAGTGCCTCAAGCCATCAAAAATATTCACAAAACCCAATATTTTACTTACTAACTCAAAATGTAAAATAGCAGCCCACCAATAAAACACATATGTATATTATTATATCGGCGAAACAACGATATTATGGAATTACGTCGGTGTTCGTCCGCGTCCGCAGATCCTAGCTGTGAACGCGATAACTCAAAAACGAATAGCCGGATCAGTTTCAACATTTGCACACAGGTACATACCATAAAGACGCCAAACTGTA
>JAVQKC010134247.1:0-13677 GCA_036025475.1 Philypnodon macrostomus
TCCACAGTGTACCCAACATAAAATATTATTATGACCCCACCCTACAACAAACAGGAAGTCGGCCATTTTGAATTGAATTTGGGAGGTCAGATATATTTGACAGCCTCTAACGTGCACATACTTTACCCGATTAGGCTCAAACCTGAAATACCTAATCCCTCTGTTTGCTGTTTTTGCTCTTAAAGGGGACTACAGTGCTCCCGGCAATAATAAGTTAGTCTGGAAAAAGAAAAAAAAGTTGAAATCCCCCTTTGCCCCCCCAAAGATAAGTATCTGGTGCCGCCACTGCCTGGACATGGTTGTATGTAAAAATACCAATAGATCTTCAAATGCAGAATACAGTCCAGCTGGAATTTCCTTTCTTCCGATGCTTGATTTATACCTCGAACATAACCACTACTGCACTAAATCCATTAGCTTGATACAATGTGAAATCACAAGCAGCTAAATAGGTGTACCTAATAAAGTGACCAGCGAGTGTATACCATATTCATTCCTTTCCCCCATGCTCTCCATCTGTCCCGCCTCCTCCTCTTTCATGTTATTCCCAGAGCCCCTCCCTTATTGTTCCTGGCTTTTCCTGCCCCCACTCTCTCGCCCGCTCCCATCCTTCTGCTGCTGCTGGATGCTGCTGGTTCCCCCGGTTACGCAACATTGCTCCATGTGTGGCTGTGATCATTATGCAACATCTGCTACTCTTCTGGAATACTGATGAGCACCAAGGCATGGAAAGGACATACACACAGAAAAAAAACCTCCGACGCATGTGTTAATTCAACGTGTGTATCAAGCATGTTAGAGTACGGTGTCCTCATTGGTCCTAAATCCAATTTTTTTTCTATTATATTACAGAAACGCTGCAGCTGCTTCCTCTTTGGATCAAGGTCAAACTCAGAGCCAGTGTGTCATTAAATCCCCGTTTATTTTATATGCATAATAGAAGTTACACAATAGAAAGAACATGGAATTCCACATATCCATGGTAAGGACAATGAAAAAATGCCAACACAAAGCATATTTTTATATATATATATAAAAAAAGAGGAGGACATTAGTCAGGAGCTACTTCATAATAGTAAACATATTGATACCTGATGAAAAACAACACCCAAGTATAGGCACCACATGCATGCAAAGTATTAAGAGTCAATGATACACGTCTGCACACATGTATCAATTGATCAGATATCGATAGCTGCTCTAAAGTTGCACTACCTTGCGTACAGAGGTAGGACAAATGTTTAAAAAGGTGAAGCAGTTTGTGATGATTGCCACAAGCTGATTTTGAATTGATAAATTAATCGATGCAGGTTGTGATATTCAGAACAGAAAACCTGCGCCCCAATGTGGATCTAAATATAAAGATTGCTACATACGGTTTGCTGTTATAATAAATCATCTTGTTTTGGTGACCCTTAAAGGCGAATGTACCTCACCATATAAAATGCAGTCTATTTCAAGTTTGAAGTCAATACAAAATGAAACTGAAAACTGACCCACTATAGAATCTATTGAGAAACATCACCTGGTCCAGTAAATCAATGTTGGATCAAACGGAAAACAATCCACACAATGATTGAAAGACGCCCCCAAAAAATGGAGCACACAGAACCCAAGGATGTTTTTTCTCTTGATATAACTTTACCATCAACCAAACTGCATCTGGTTTAAGTGATGAGTACACACGTTAAGTACACTTGGTGTCAAATATTTAGCAAGAAAAGACAGATTTCACCGGGCTTCATGCATTACAATCCCAATACAATAGAAGAGCAATTGGAAGCACAAATTACTTTGGGACATTTCTATTTAGTACCACATAACTACATACGTCACTGAAATAAAACGAGCATTAAATAGCTGAATATTATTGCCACCATTATTTTTCTTTCATGATTGCGGCGGTTATGAGCACAGACCAACTGCTCTCCCCCAAAAAAACCTGCATCAGCCAAAGACACTTGAGATAAAGATGTCCCGTAACAGTCTGTAATGTTTTACTAATTTAGACACAGACTCAGCCCCTTTGGCAAAGTGAGCTCCAACTCATCAACTTCTGCCAAACACTGATTTTGATGTGCTTTATAGCCCTCGACATTTTGAACCATCCAAAATAGGAAGTGTTGGATGAGGTAAATACGAGTGTGCCCTGTCCTTGTGTCTTCATATATGTTAATATAGAGATGAAAAATCCCATAGCTATATATAAATCTGTTTTAAAACAAACATCTAAAAGCACAGTTTACCCATTGTAGTCCCTGCTTTGTCATTGGTTTCCTCAAAAAAGTATTAATTAAGGAATACTCTGACATATTGTTTTACATCACAATCAACAGATGCATTATTACCATCAGAATAAATACAGCACTCATTGACTATTTGGCAAATATAAGGAATAGTATTGGGTTTATAAAGACACAGTCTGTATCCCTGTCTCAAGAATATTTACATGGTTTTACAGCAGACTAACTGCCAAAAGAAAAACTTTAATCCAGCCTTCACTACACCGTGTAGAGGCAGGCAGTGGCTGTAGCGCCCCCTACTTGCAGTGTGCAGTAAAATAAACATCCAACATTTTAAAATACCCCTCCACCTGCGAGGGCCCTGCAGATCTTCTAACGTACTTGGTTCACAGACCACAATAAACTAGTCTGTCTTTGTAAAATTATCAATAATGTGTGAGGCATTGGAAAATAATCTGAAATTTGTAAAAAGGAAGAAAACCCTGTAGCTCTGAGTTGTAAGTCATGCATGTTTTTTTCAGCTACAGTGTCACATGTTGTGGCTGACAAATCACCAACTACAATAACCTGTGATTTGTGTAAGAAAAAGTGCAAAAATGGATTATACACATAGAAGACTATATGTACAAGTAGATTTTGCTTGCTTCGTGTCCGTGTGAGGGGAAGAACTTTAACTTAGCCGCACTAGCCCTGGACACACCTGAACTCCCCCCGGAGCACTACTCGGACTCCAGCCTCCTGCGATCACGTGACTCTGTGCTACCCTGTCATCTGTAGACCCGACAACTTTTTGAGCTTCAGCCCAGGATTTTTTTATGTGCACACACAAACACAAGTGACACTCTTCTAAGAAAAGTGGGAGGTGTGAAGTGCCGTTCTACGTACACAACTTCTAAATGACTCATGCTTTGGTCCACTAAGTGCTGGGTTTTTTAACTGATTTGTGTACAGACCAGCTCTCTTACAAAACTAAGAAACCACATTTTTTCCATGTGTTTTTGACCATGGGAGTGTCCACCATTGTCCCCTTTTCCTCAGCGAGTGTAGAAGCCAGGCGCTCTGCACAGGCCGACCCAAGGCCACCGCTCCCAGACCGCCTCACTGCCTGCCAGTGTGTGTCCGAAACTTAGGAACAGTCACTGGACATCAGCTGAGCCAAATGATTCCCTTGGTGTTTGTGTCTGTGGTGGATACTGCGGGGAAGAGTGTTCTGCGTTCTATGTCTCATTGATGCTTCTGTGGTTGTTGCCCTTACAGCTTTACAGTGGGCCGTATTTGGCCTCGTATCGGGCCAGAATGTTTTTGCAGCGGCCACAGTCCTTCCGAAGTTCGGCCACTTGCTGTCTCAGAGCTGCGTTTTCCCGCTCCAGGAACGAGGCACGGACCGTGATCTGGTTCTCCTTCAGACGACGTGCATCACGAGAACGTTTTGCTGCCACATTATTCTTCTTCCTCCTGGACCAGTATTTCTCATCCTAAAACAAACAAACAAAAATCTCTAGTTACAGTTACATTCCTTTTAACTACACTACCTGAAATCGTCGTCACCTAGTTGTGCTTTGCAGCCTGGTCATGAATACACAGCGATCTACTGACACTCACCTTCTGCTCGTCCGGAACAAAGACTTTCTTGGCCTTCTTGATCATAGGCTGTGGTTTGAGGTCCTCGTCGGAGAACTTGTGTTTGCGCGGGTTAAACAGCTCTCCTCCGGGCACACTGGACAGGACCAGGTCAGTGGGATCAGGCTGGAAGTTGATGTCCACTTCAATAGCATCGGGGTCTATGGGAGACGGTGTGTTACGGTCGCCAGCATTTCTCTCTGTGGACCATTATTAGAATATGAAGATTCAGAGGAAATGCTTTTTAAGAAATAAAAATGGATTAACAACTTTCTATACTACAAATAAACTATAAATTATAGAAAATATATAACAATAATATGTAATAGATAAAATAAACAATTAGGTTACATGTTATTAATGCAAATAATCTGAATTACACACCTGCTTTCTTTTCCTTGACTTCTGCCTCCTTTTTGATTTCTGGTTCAGGCTGCGTTTCTTCCTCTTCCTCTTGCTCTTCCTCTACATCGTCCTCTTCATCCTCATCTTCCTCAATCTTAGCGGGCTGTAGTGTAGTGACGGTAACGGGCTCCTCAGGCTCCTTGGTGACTGTGGAGGTGGGTGGAGATGCTGAGGGAACTGTATCTGTAGTAGGTGTAGTAGTGCTGGTGCTGAGGGCGGTGGGAGCTGTATCCTTGGGGAGGGTCTTGCCTTCAACGGAGCTCAGAGCCTTCTGCTCTTCCTCCAGACTCACAGGGATGCCGTTCTCCAGCAGGAACTCGTCTAGGTCCATGTACTCCAGGTGGAAGGTCTCTCCATCGTAGGGGATGGTCTTGTCCCATATGGCGGGGGTCAGAGAGGCGGACACCCCTCCACTACCACCGCCGCTGCCTCCTCTAGAGCCTCCACCAGCACTGGCACCTCCGGCCACACCTCCCTCCACATCCTCAGAGGAGCACAGCTTCTCCTTCTCGATTTCTGCACCAAACACAGGTGTATATTGGTCACGTGACTGTTTTACTGACAGGTACATATGCAAAATACAATTTATTAAATAAAATGTATTGTTGCATGAAGAAAATGGGGTAACATAGGTATGTATGTATGTATGCGTGAATGAGAGGAAGTTTAATGATGTAGAAAACCTGAAATCTGATGCAAAATAAAGAAAAACTGCATGTTGTAAAGCCAGGCTGTGGGTTTGTCCTTAAAGGTCATTACCGTTGGCGTGCATAGGATACAAAGCTGCAGAAAGCAGAGGGAACTTTTTGTTCTTTTAAGGATTGCACGCTTGAACAAAACGGACCCAGTGCGACATAATGAATGTCCACACAAATATAGCTTTGATAATGGACGTCCTTTTGACAGAATTGCCATTTAATTGAACACATTTTAATAAATGTAATGGGTTACTGGATTAAAGCGGGTTACCTACTAGTTACTGAGCTACCACAATGAGCGCAAACACCACACCGCGTCTGGTTTTCTCATTCGAGCTTACCGTCGTCGCCTTCCTCCAGGATGTTCGGAGGAGGGATGTCCATGATCTTCTTCAAAACGAAGGGAAATGACTTTTGCGAAGCCGTAGTACTGGCGTTACTACTTGGTTTAACGATCACTGTCACCGCGGCTTTCCCAGGCATTGTTCCCTGCTAATCTGCGGAGGTGCACACTGGTGCGATGTTCAATAAAAGCCTTCGAAGAGGACGCGAGTACAGACTGTTTTCACGGGTGCACGCGGCTCTAACGATTCGTCTTTGTTAATATGAACTCTTTCTGTCGACTAAACAACGCTTCTAACGCCCCTGCGCCCCTTGCTCATCCACAGAGGTGCTTGGTATTCATGAGCCACAGCCCCGCCCACACACCGATAGTAAAAGGCCATTGGCTGGTTCTGGACGCTGGCTAAATAAGTATCTCTTTCTGCACCACGGAGAAGCATACAAAACCTAGTATTTGCAGTAGTCTTTTGAGATAAAGTCCTAACATCTTATTTATGCGGGACGTGAACCGCAGAGAGAGGGCGGGCATGCCGGTCCTTTCTAGTTGGAAGACGTCTTTACGCACGTGAAAAGCGGGGAACCACAGACTTCGGTGCAAATTAAAAGCAGTGAATAAAAACTAAACATTGCCATTTAATATCTACGGAAGACTTAAGAGGACTTACACTGTAACTTTTTTTTATTCGTATTCCTAATATTATTATTATTATTATTATAATTAAGTCGTTATAACGAGAAAACAACTATCGTTTTCCCAAGATTTTGTTTTTATTATCTCGGGATTTCGGAAAAACAATAGTTGTTTTCTCGTTTTGACGGTTATTATCTTCCGTAAATATCCAATAGGGAGTTATTTACTTTCTTCTGAGACCACATTGTTCCGCCCATGTATCGTGTTGTTATCAGGTGCCGTTTGTTTCGCTCTTGTTCTGTCCTTCTCAAGGCGCTCGTGGACCTACACGTGCAGCGGCCCCCGCTGTGTCACGTGAAGGTACAAGCTGTCGAGAGGCGTGTCCGGAGACGCTGCACGTGTGTGCCACGATGAGCTGGAACATTACAACGATAAGGACATTCTTGTTTGTACACATTACTAACATGTGCACTCGCTAGGACACCGGAAATGAAGACATGGGCCTATAAGATTATATAGATATAACTGGCTCGTGGTTCAAAGGAAATTAAATTGAAAAGGAGGTTTGTTGTGATGTTGTATGTTGATAGTTGCAGAACTATAGCCTAAAATTGAAGAGGTTTATACCCTTGCAAATAAATAGGATATTATAGGCCCTATTCTTTGCCCATGGGCTAACATTTAGAAGATATATGGCTAAATATGACAATAAAATACTACAATACTAGACTTTATACCTCCTGTTGCTTACAAATAGGTCAAAAGGAAGTCCTGTGTCTACTAGGCTATATTATATTTACCGTACATACATTTACGAAGTGCAAGTGCCCTCAATGGCCCCCAGCTCCAGTACTCACATGACCAAAACAAAAGACGGCGCTCATGTTTCTGCGGACGTGTCCAAGGCCAACAGCTGCCTCACTTTTCCCCGACAGTTTAGGTTTTGGGACACAATGTTCAAACCACCAGCCGCTCAATAATGAGTTTTCTCAAGCTCACCACAATACCACCACTTACTTATAAAGACACACAGAAACCAGTTAAACACCCACAGATGTGCCACAATAAAGAGAAAACATCACCGGGCGACTATTAGCATTAGGTTTTTACACAGATTTTACGTCAAATCATGAATTGAAAAAGTCGGTCCCATATTATGTTTACTTAAAAGTGTTGAGTTCAAAGTTTTAATTTCACTGTATTGTAAGTTTCTTGTTATTGTTCTGATAAGATCACCCATGGTCGCCCCCTACTGTCCACTCACAGAAGTTGAACACCTGCTGCTACAACGTTTATATTTTTCGGCCGTTATTATAGTTATATCCATATGAACTAACAATATAGGCCACAGATTACATACAGAATTACACTGCGAATAACAAATATGCAGAGTGGTGCCAAACAACTCAAATGCAAAGTTAGTGAGAAACTAAATGAAAATGAATAAATAGAACAGGCCGTTTCATTGAGCTTGCATCAGATGGAGACTGGTGAGCAATAATGTGCTTTTGATCATTAGTGAGCTTGAATTGAGACAAGGGGAACTCAAACTTTCCCTAACTGTTAACAGAAAAGTGCATATGCAGTATTGCTTCTGGCTTGAGCAGTTCCCCCTGATTGTGTTACATTTGGATGGGGACAAGTTAAACATTGATGAAAAACTGGTAGCGGTTATCAAGAGTTTGAGACGTTATCAATACAATACCCGGGCATAGTTGACAGCTTGTAGCAGACATGTAACAGTCTATCAATCATCATTAATCAAAACTATCGGACACATTTAGTAATATAGTAATATTGAAAAGCCAACAGAAGGGAGAACTGCTCTTACCATTATCCTCAAAAGTAGGGAAGGAGAAGGGGTATTCAGCCAGGGACCTCAGCAGATCAGGCACATCACTCCTGTCTCCAAAAAGCATCTGATTTGCGGTCGACATCATGTTGAAATGTTGATCTCTGAAAAGGACTGCGGTGGTTGTAGCAGAAGAGTGCTCTCTGCAGCTGACTTCCGTGACTTTAAAGTAACTTTGTAGCAGGTCACATCACGGGGATCCATGTGCGGTATTGTAACGAGCAGGGAAAGCCCCGCCCACATACCGGGCTGAAGCGATAGCATACCCGTCAGTCATGATATGCAACCAATAAACAACCAGTGGGCGGAATATACCGGAGGAGAATGAAAACAGCAGCACAGTTGGTCTGTGGCACATTTCTCTCCACGCACAGCCGCACGTGTATGCAATGGAGACCCGAGGAATGGCGCCATCTATTGACTGATGTGCTGGTTTTAGAGCTATGGGAAAATTTACCCCACATTTTAGTCGTGAAATCAGCGAAGTGAAAAGTTCTAAATAAAACAACTTTCATATTTCTTTTTATTTTGTCAGACTCATTTGACCCAGGAATATATTTTCATAAGTAACTTGAAACTAACTGTGGCTGTCAGTGCAAATGCATTTGGTTTCACACATAAATGTATTATAACAACATATTATTGTAAACTGGGATTATTAACTGTGATTTTGAGGCAAACTGAAGAAATCTGTCAATAAATGAACCCAATATGATGATAGCAGGTATTCACTAATGTAAGTAAGACGTAGAAGTTTAAGGAACACTTTGACAGTTATTCAGATGTTTGTATCTTCAGTTTGACAAACTAGCCAACTGTTAATCTTGTAGAAGAAAGTTATACTTTCCAAAGTCAGACTCATCTGGCATTATGAGCATGTCTTCTCTGGCTCTGTCTAGTTTACGCCGGAGAAAATCTCGTCTCTCTATCCACTCCTGCAGCTCCTCCGGACAGTGGGCATAGTCACAGCTCATGCCATCAGGACAGTCTTCATCCAGTCTGGAAAATATATTCAAGCACGTGGCTTTAGCAAAGTTTTATCCTATACTGGATGTTAAAATAAGAAAAGAAAAAACCCTCACTTAGGGCAGAGTTCAAAGCATTTAGATGGGAACCTGTGGTTCCATGTCAGGGCCTTGTCTTCTTCGTCGCAGCTGAACACTCTATCTTTGTGTTTTTCAGTTGAAATGTGCTGCTGCCACTGCCTCTCACTGTTGCTGTGTTTACCACACAGGCTACAATGGAAGCCATCCTAAAAGACAATACAAGAGAGTTAAAAAAGATGTGCTCAGAACTACGTGTAAAACTAGAAGATAGTTTATAGACCATTGGCTCGGCAAAGTCTGTAGGCATAATGATGCATTTCTCTTCTGGGACAGGCTGGGCGACAGTTGAGTCATCATTTTGGCGGTTATGAGAGCTTAATTTGAGCCACATGTCATAGACCTGCTGCATGTCCACTACTGTAAACATACAAAAAACAATTGAGTTTTTCCTTTATTATTATTAAAACTAAATTGAAATAGTGTGGTATTTTGTAAGTCCTTACGTTGATTATTTTTCATATACGTCCACATTTCCTTCTCTTCTTTGCTGTGGGCAAACGTGCAGTTCCCGCTGAAGTTACATTTTCCTTTGTTCAAAATTTGATAACATATCTGGGACAAACACAGGGAGGACAGATTTCAGACCTTAAGTAGACACATACGTTTCTAAGGCAAACAGAATAAAAGATTGACACCTACATCATAGTGCAATGGGAAGTTCTTGCAATGTGGCAGTGGTCGAACCATAACCCATTTACTCCTCTCCAGTGATTTCACCAACAATACTCTCCTGTCACTAGTCCACCTGAAAACAGCCGTAAGTAAAGATCAAACACCAGAATCAATAGCGTCTTTACATAATAACAAATATAAAGTGACTTTGGAAGGATATTATTTTTTACTTTATCTGACCCTGTTCTATGATGTAAAGTAGTATACTTTAGTCCTTCCCCTGGCCTCAACAGCAACATCAAATCAGCGTTTTTGGGTTACCACTTTGACTAATAGTTGAGTTTTACTAAAGTCCCTCTCCTGGCCTCTACTGACAACAAGCAACCTTCTTTACGTCATAGAACAGGGTCAAATTTAGAACTTTTTTATATTAAAAAAAACTAATGGAGTTCACCTGTAGTGTTTGGATACACATAAATAGGTATCTTGTACTCACTCATGTTTAGCTTTAGCCGAGCAATACTTGAGAGCTTTGTCCGGGTCACTTGTGATTCCATCTCTCCAGCAGTGACCACAGACAAACTTCATCCTCATGTTAAGACTGTCCTTAGCTCCTCCTACTTTTGGTTTAACTGGACTTCCAACGGGAGGCTGTAACAAAAATCAACTGTCGTTATTAAAAAAAGATTCAAGGCAAGATTATAAAACTGACATTGGAAAGTGCCGTACTTTGTTGCTTTGTTGTTTGCTTGAATTCTTTGATTGTTTTTCATAGTAATTAGTGGACACTTTCACAATCTCATCGGGTGTAGTTCCTGTCAAATCACAAATACAAATCTGATTTTAGTTCAACACATTTTGATTGTATTGTTGTTATGTCTGTCTATATTTAAGTATGTACTGTATACTATCTAAGTGTATATTTATCAGTCAATAAAAGTCACACAGCACCCGTCACTCTCTGTAGTTTCCACGTCTTGAGCTCTACATCAGAGTGGGCAAACATGCAGTCATCCCCTATCAGACACCCATATCTGATACTGTGGCGGCACAAGTCCAGTTTACACAGGAGGTGCAGCGGGCGGACTTTTTTATACCTCACCGTGATGCTCCCGATCACAAACGCTAAACATCTGTCCCACAAAGAGATTAGAAGAAAATGGTAGACGAAAAATATATAAATTGGTGATTCACAAGAGGATAATTGTGCAGACATGCTCACTTATTGGCATCAAATGAGTGTCGAGTGGCCATGTTAGAACAGATGGTGTGGTCATCTGTGCTGCGCTTGCTTATTTTAGTTGGTTTACCCTCAAAGCATGCCTGTGGACAAATGAAAACAGCACAATCTATGCATTACACTGAGCCGTTTAGTGGTGATCAGTGAATCACAAATGGATACAAATAAAATGACAAAGTTGCAGTATCATAGAATAGCAATTTGAAGATGTGTGGCACAAGCAATTCGTTTATTTTGCATCTAAGTGGCAAACAATAATGACATTACCCCACATAGAAAGATGAACATTCCCTTGTGTTCTTGCAGAAGCTGTATAATGCCTTTCACAGGATCATGCTTCATCACTGGCTTCTCAAAAAGCAGCTTTCTGTCAAACCTCCCTTTTCTCTCTTCAGTCCAGACGTCTATCTCCAGCTGGTTAAAGGCGAATGTGCAGTTCTCTCCAAATTTACACAAGCCAAGGTCTCCAGATTTCAGCAGCTCTGGCCATAACCCACAAATCAACTATCAGTAACAAAGTCTCAATAGTCATTAAACAGATTCTCCTGTAACCTCGCAGCTCATTTATTCTGTTTAACAAAGTTAGTTTCTTCTTACCTCTGCACAGCACAAAAGGCCCAAAAAAGGAACCCCTGGGCATGGAGCGCACTCTGGTCCATGGTAAATGGGTGCCATTTTCTTTACATAATAATATGTCTTTATCACAGCTGTGAACTAGGTCAGGCTTATGGACAAAGGTATAAATTCCTTTTCCTGGTGGGAAAAAAAGTCACATACATATATACACATACACATACACATTAACATTAACATAGCCATTTTATATTGGGGTAAAAGATTTAGTTTGGATTTGAATCAGCCTAAATAACAGAGCAATACCTTTTCGAGGAAAACAAGTCGAGCATGCTGGTCTAAACTCATGAGTGAAGTACAAGGCATTTGACTCTTTGGCGCTTGCATGTCTTCTTCTTTCCTGAGATGCATAAAGTCATTTTCGGTAACTGCCAACAGAGCAGAGCATGGTAATAGCACGATTTTAAATATTCTTACTTTGGAGTCGGTCTTTAGAGGCTTTGGACTGGGACAATCTGTCACACCTGGAATAAAAAAGCAAATAGAAATAGTTATTATGATTCATTACCATTTAAAGACTGGGTCAAAGTTGCCTGTATGTGAGAAGGACGGTCTATATCAGTGGTAAACCAATTGTGTCCTGTGTAGAAAAGTCAATAATATATTATTAATATAATACTGTATACTATATTATATTTCAAGATTTAGCACATTTGAACCCAATACAGGTTTTAATGTACATCCAATCCAATGTTCATCATAATACAAAGGACAGTGAAGAGCAGAGCATAAATGAATGCCCTGTATCATGATTCAACAATCTTCCCAGATTAGCAGATCATCATAACGTCATATTACGATTTGAATTTTTAATGGTCATATCGCCCACCCCTACATCGGAGGAACAGCTTATGTTAGATGTTTTGGAAAGAAAGTGGAAAAGGCCAGTTTGAGATGTAGGGATAGTAAATATATGAGTAGAAGGATGCTGAGGTTAGAACTGTTAGGCAGGAGGACATAATATAGGACATGAAGTTGTCTGGTGTGAGAGAAGAAGCAGTGGATGGGATAGATGGAGATAGATGGAGGCAGATGGGGATAGATGGGGATAGATGGGGATAGATGGAGGCAGATGGAGATAGATGGAGGCAGATGGGGATAGATGGAGATAGATGGAGACAGATGGGGATAGATGGAGGCAGATGGAGATAGATGGAGATAGATGGAAATAGATGGAGGCAGATGGAGATAGATGGAGGCAGATGAACCTCTCAGTATTTGATCAGCTTGTATGGTATATAGTTTTTTAGTTACCATTTAATTTGAAGTTTGATGGTGAGTCCACACTAGTCGCCCCAGATGCACCTACAGTTTCCACAGAGGGAAACAAATCTAGAACATCAAGGGAGTCTAGACAATCAACAGCATTTAGACTAGGCTTAGGCATCTTTAAAGCTTCTTCAAAAGACAAGTTTGTATCCATTCCTGCTTTGGGATCCTCTTGTGAAGTAGCAGTATTTGAGGTCAGCAGGTCATCCAAAGAATCAAGGTCACCCTGGGTATTTTCTGTAATAGAGGCCAGTTCAACATTAGGAACTGATGTTCCACATGTAATTATGGAGGGAAGGTCTAAGGCACATAAATTGGATGAGGAGACATCATCCAGAGCGTCCAATGTAGAACTGATGGAGCAAAGTCCCGTGAAAGAGTCCAGGGAGTTGATCAGGGTTCCAGCTGAGCTGAAGAAGGCGGGGGGCAGCTGTGGTGTTGGGGCTGGCAGAACTGATGGGACAGCGTGTTTGGATGGGGAGGTCTGGAAAACATTACAAAAACAACAGGGCCACAAAGTTAGCATAAATAGGTTACTCAAATAAAAGCACTCAGACACTGCCATTTTCACAAAGCGATAGTTGGAACATTGAAAGGCCACAATGACTTGGGATCCTAGGACACTGAGTTTAGATAAGATTACTAACACAGTGCAACTGAAAAGACAAACATACACTTCTCAAAACAGTTTATTTACCCTCAGTTAGTGGTGGGACCCAATACATTAAAAAAAACATCTAATTAGAGACTTTTATTAATTATTATTAATTAATATTGTGATTCATCACATTTTTGTGAAATAGCAAAATTGGACACATAGAGCTACACCCTATTTGTATCATGCTCTTATCCAAGCTTTGCTTTTTTTAATGTCTAAACCAGAATCTCTGTGACTCCAACTTGGTACAGTGATTCTCCACAGTGTACCCAACATAAAATATTATTATGACCCCACCCTACAACAAACAGGAAGTCAGCCATTTTTGATTGAAATTGGGAGGTCAGGTATATTTGACAGCCTCTAAC
>JAVQKC010134258.1:0-21627 GCA_036025475.1 Philypnodon macrostomus
CCTGCCTAACTGAAATGTGATTGGTTATAATGCTCTTGTATGAAAATACATGTCTGGACGCAGGCCTTCCATCGGAAAAGCTATGAAAGGAAGCAGACACACCATTGGGAAATATTTAAACAACAAAATATAAAGAACATTAGTCAATGATTTAGATTTCTTTTAGGCCTGCAGAGAAGGCTTTGCAGGCCCTGACGGCCCACCACTGCTATAATGAGACTAGGAAACGCATTGTTAAAGTATTAATATTAGATTCCTATGCAAATGGCTACAGTCATGTTCTTCAATGTATTAGATTACTGATGTTATTGTGTACTTGTATCACGATAGCTTATTTGAAGTGTTACTAATAGGCTATAGATATAACAGAACAAAATAAAACAAGCAATGATGCAGACATCCGCTATTGTTCCAGTAATAAGTTCATTTACTACCACTGCACAAGTGTAGCAGCTGAAATAGGTTGAACTGATTGGATAAGAGCTGTTATTCATTGGATGTATTTGAATGTTGAGCTTCAGTGTGGTGAGCCATGTGTGGCCCTGCTGTGAGGAGACAGAATAGATCCTCCTCCAGGACACACGCCTGTTCTAACATCACAGTGTAGATCAGGATTTCAATCAAAACAACTTCAGTCTTGTGCTTCGGTGCTTACACTATATTCTTCTCAAAGTGCCTTTAGAAATGACGCACAGGAATAGGAGCCGTTTTGATGTAGAAATCTCACCTATGGAAAAGCTCCAAGTAGTGACAATTTGGGTGCACTTTGAGCACCCTCACTGAGTCTGAGATAGGGCTGCACAATAAATTCCAAATGTACTGTTATTGCATTATCAACAAAATCTAATGCTATAATGTTATTGTCTTATATTTGACAGCCATTTACACTCAGTATAATGTCCAATATGTCTAATCCAATGAAAAACTGTGTTGTAGCCAAATGAATAAAGTCGTGGAATTAGTCTTACTTAGTTAGTTTAATCCTGGTTTATTCTTTGGATTTTCACCCAGTTTTAACTAGTAATTTTTTTTTTTTTCAGCTTGAATGCAAATAATACATGTGCTTGCTAATATGAAACTATTTTTTTAAGTCTGGAGAAGGCAAATCAGGCTATTGGAGTATAACAGCAGTTCAAATCAAGAGCTAAGCATGCCCATATAAATCCAGACACAACGTCACACAGAAAGGCCTATGGGATAGAGTGAATACACGCCGTCTGTAATGAGGATCAACAACTCATCCCTCTGGTCTGAGTGCCAGACAAAGATCTAATTTTCAAGTTGCCAAAGCCCCGGACTTAACAGGGAAGATTGATGAAGTCAGAAAAAAGCAGGGAGACGGCTGTGGTCAGGAGGGAGTAAATAGGTCAAAGATCTCCGCAGGACGCTGGCTAAATACCACACAGTCAGTGGTGTGTGGTACAAAGGCCACAACAGAGCGACTACAGGCCAGCATCACTGTCAGCAGCAGTGATGGAGGCGGCCATGTTGCTTAGGACCTTTCCCTTCAGGGCCTTTTTGAGAGGCTGTCAGGCATAAGGAAACAGCTACATGTGGTGCAGGAACAGTCAACAAAAGGTTATTGTGGAGGCAAGAATACAACCTTATTTTCAATCATGTCCTTGGGTAAGACACTGGGATTGGTCTATTTGGTGGTAGTTGGAGAGGTGCTGCCACGTCTCGGTCAGTCTGACCCAGGGATGCTGCGGCTACAGAGGTTGCTTACCACCACCATTGTGTGGTTGTGGAGTGAAAGAATATTGGTAGTAATGACTTGTTTTAGCCGATTCTTTACTTTCATAAAACCCCAGAACTAATAGATCCCAGTTCAAATCTAGTCAGTCGCAGTATATATCATTGCAGTATAGGGCCAATGCCTTAGCACTAATTAGACACGATGAACAGTTTAAAAATATGTTAAAATTTGGCTAACTTTCACAAAAACATTTATTTTTCTCTAGCATTATTGCACATGCTTTCAGCACTATGCACTCAAACCATATGAAGACTTTTTTTCAGTGAGCCATCAGCTCATTTGAAAGGCCTGGTTTTGTTCATCAAGTGTTGATGGAACTTCCACGTTCATATTTGTCGTACATCTACTGTATGTGTGCTCTACTGAAGCTCTAGGGTCATGAGTTATGCAGAATGGAAATAAACTGTGTGGCTGATCACTGGATGCTCCTTGTTGTGTACATTAGCATAGCCTTGTAGTCTGACTCCGAGGTTCACATAAAGCCTGTTTCTGTCTCAAATGCTCCCGTGTGGCTGCAAAAAATGTCACAGTGCTAGTAGCGGTGGCTCAACACACTCCCCAGGAGCATGCTGACCTATATAGAAAACCAACTAATTTGGATGTTAAAACTATGTTGGAGGGTGGCCATCAAGGAACAGAAGGTTAGCATCCCATAGATGCAGTACAGGCACATATTCACTAATTAACTTAAGTCCTTTGCTCTTTGTAATCATGGCAAAGGTTTTCCATAGGTGTGTGGGTGCCATTTCTTTGTGGCTGTACAACAGAAATGTATGTTTTATTAACCTACCAAGCGATAACAATGCTAAGTGTACTGGGTTTGTGACCCCACTTTCTTCGCAGCAGTTTTGACCTAGTGAAAATATCAGACCAGTTGTAACTGTCTTAAATTATACTAGGCTTCATCTCTCCAGTTGGTTGTCTAAATGTGGTTGATTCAGTATTCATTCACATCCACATAATGCTAATATCTAACTATGCTATAACTATAAAGTATTAATTTCTAGCAAGAATCAGCCTTAATGGAGAAGTAAATAAGATTAAGGTTATATATTAGAATGGCTCAATCCTCATCAAGAACTCAATCCTACAAAGGCTCTCAGAACTGTAAATGCATTGATTGGAAAAGCAGGTTAAGAAAATGCATTAGGCTTGAACTAAAGTGGCACAGTATAGATTATCAATGAACGTCATCATGCCTTTCCTCATTGCAAATATTATTGTAATACAAAGGACACTGGTTAGTTCACTTTTATTGGACATGACTCATGACATCATGACTTTACTTAAACAATCCTATGCTTCAGTGAGCACTATTGATTTGACTTATAATATGTTTTGAGTTATTACCCAACTTATTGGTTGCTTTAGTAAAAAGAGTATATGGATAGTTTGCTAATTTGTTGTTTAAACATCTAGATGAGGGGAAAAAAATGTCATTATTGCTGCAAGGTACATTTTGTTGTGGCGGGAGGAGGTACATCAGGTCAAACATTAAGCAGAAGGTCTGGAGTTCGATTACCAGATGGTTCATTCTTTTGTCTTTGCACAAGACTCACACTTTGCCAGATGCTCCACAGACATTCAGATTAAGAACTATAGAGCTATACATGCCAGTTTTAATATTTAAAAATTAACCAACAATTGCCTTTAGTCGTTTATCAGAAGGATAAACCTGTAAAAGCCCTGTAGAAAATGATGCATATTAGCAACATGAATGCAGATATCTTTTAAGTGTAAGTAAAGAATACTCTAGTGTTTACTTCTTTTCCCTATCTCCCACCATTTCTATATCTTATCTCGTTTTCCAAGGCTCCCTTCTTGCCTTTAAAATCAATTTCTTCCATGGGGATTAATAAAGTTGTATTGTGATGAACACAAACTATGCAGATATGAAGATGCGCGGCAGTGTGGCATCACTTTCACGTATTGAAATGAAATATAACGTGCTTATCCTAAATGCTTCTGACAGGATTAACCACAACGTCTTAAAGGTTTTTCCTCAGGGACTTTAGCACAACAAAAAAACTAGCTACTACCCCTATCCAGCCCACTCCTCCATCTCACATACACCATACACTCACAATTGTATGTAATTGCCTTGGGTTGGGCACAGCAGTAAGTCAGTGATTTGGAAGTGTTATTTATGTTCAGTGGAGTCTGGCACTAGCTACTAGCTAGAGGCATAAATGCTACTGCTGTCTCTGCCGGCGTTGAGTGTCTGCTCCAAACAAGAGTGTAATAACATGCTCTGTGTTGCTGTTGTAATGTTGTCTTTTTTTTTTCTTCCCGACAACTAACACTATTTGTGATGAGGAGGACGAAGCTTACCCCGGGCGGCGCTGTCACTGCTGGTGGTAAATATGATGTCTGAGCTAGTCCTGGAAGCGTCACGTTCATGACCATCAGCGGGGGTCCTGTGATGAAGTGACGATCAGACACCACACACAAGAAATAAAAATAGTTGCAAACCTGTCTTCCATTCAATATAAACAATTCAATGTATATAGAATCAGAGGTAAAACTGTGACACTTTAGAAATAGATTGAGATTACATTTAAATAGGATCAGGGAATGCCAATTTTGACTAATTTTGACTGGCACTGTTGGCCCGATCTTCAATCTTGCAATCACAAAGATATACTATACTACATTCATTGAACTCTCAGAACTCAAACCTAGGATATTGTAGATTGAGTTCTATCCCATTAGCCAAAAAGCCCTAATATAAACATTGTATTACATTATCTAGTCCATGCCTTTGGCCTTATCTTGCAATGGTACAGAATCTTTAACAAATCTGGATCCAGTGTTTAGAATCCAAAGCTGACAAATTCTTTCTGAACTACTTTTTAGAATAACTATCCAATCAACGAAAAGATCAACGCTCCAGCCACACACAGAATGTTTGTCTCACTGTAACAACATAATTAGATTAGTGCCTTTCCCTTGGGCAAAAACACTGGTGTTGAAGCAACATTCAACACACGCTAAAACATTAGAGCAGGCCTGGTTAATGTTAGATTTGACAGTGACACACATTTCTGACCATTAGTCTAAATAATGTTGCGAATTGAAGCTATGTCCCAAGTCTTCTGACTGAAAACGGGGTGACTATCCTCAGCTTTTCTTGGCAGTCTGGGCCCTCTTTCTTAACCAATCAGGATTCCACACTTAGCCAATCACTGCCCTGCTGTCATTCATCTCCAGAGTGCTTGACCACTGCGATAGACCACAACACTTCTCCAAACCATCTCCTCATCAGCCAGTGCAGTCTTACACAACTGACTCATGTATTTACCCCCTTCAGAAGCACAACAGTGGTCATCGTTCTTTCTTCACAGTACCCCATACATTCATTTCCTGCTTCCATGCAGAATTTGGTCAGTCTTACTCACCATAGAGTTACCTCTCTCCAGGACACACACATCCTATAGTCTCTCTAACTATAGATACATAATTTTCTCTAACAAAACATTTTCATTTGCATCCCAGTAAACAGAAATAAGCAGGATATGTATGTATTTATTTGCCTTTGGTGCATTTTTGTTAGGATTTAGCATTTTAATACCCCATATGAACACATTGCTGTTTACTTCGTGGTGAAGCTACATTGTCTATCGTATAGAATCTAGCCACCGAGGGTCACAAACCAGCTGTTTCATCTGTTTGCATTTTTCCAACCAGGCTCTCTTTATCTTACTAGCCACTTGTAAAATGACAACCAACTCCTCCAAATGACATAGTGATAGAGAAAAGATCGTGAAGCGTGCAGATGTGTGGGGAGGATTTCTTTATATCTGATAACTTGAAATAACTAATATTTTCCTTCATTTCATCATGGCCTGGGGTGAGCTTATAGAGCATATAGAGTTTACTTCTCATTACGCCCTTGCACAGTAATGATAATAGCACTAGAAAGGTGAGACAGCCTACAGGTGTGAGACATGAGCGAGAATATGGCTTCTCCAATCTCCATATGCAGCTGTAGTTATATATAAGTTCATTGTATGAAGTCCGTTACTCTGAACAGCTGGTGTCTACAGGGTGCTCCCATCGTAAAGGCAGTATAATCGATGAAGGCCTCGGCTCACATCAAAGCGCTCGCCGTAGCTAAGATTGCATCTCTCTGCAGCCTGCATTTCTGTCGGCAACTGTCACCGGTGCTGAGGTTTTGAGCTGTGTCTGTGTCTTGATCAGAGAAAAGAGAGAGATAGTGTGATAGGTCTAAAGTGCTGACACAAGACTCTCAGACTCAGGCAGATGGCACCTTTTGATTCTAGGCCAACAAGTTCCCTTCCTCCACACTGGCAAGGAGCTCCAAATTTTTGCCATTCCTGAAAATGTTTTGACTAGTGAGTTAAAAAGATAAAACTCACCAGTCACTTTATAAGATACACTTAGCAGCTCGTTAAGGCCTGAAATGCATATTATGACATTTAATTAAACATGACATGTGCTGGTCTATAAAAGGATTTTCAATGATTTGAGAAGCAGCGGTTGAGATGATGACTACTCTTGTAACTCAAATGTCCAGATTGGCTCCTGCAGTAGAAACCATAGTAGGGCCACTTTATTGAGTACATAGTGTTCCTAATAAAGTGGCCTGTGAGTGTAGTCTCTCTAGTGTAAAAATGGTTGTAAAAAAAAAAAAAAACATCCCACTCATTTGTACAACCACAAAGACCTGCTTCTACACTAACTCATCTTTAATTCATTTGCTGCAGTGGGACGACCTTAATTCTGATCCCCATTTGCATTTTAAATGACAATCCTTAATGCTAACAAATTGGGCTACTGTATTAACAGTGGGGAATCCCCTGAACGCACCTCATAAAAGACAAACTGTAGTAACATAAAAGAGCATGTGTACTGTGTAGGTCTTTGAACCTTTTTAACAAATGAAATATCCTCAAAGAATGTACTTAAAAAAAAACAACTTTAGAAGAATTGTTTCATCTTTTCTCTTTTGCAGACCTTGCATGTCAGCTGCTAATAATGTTTGCAGATTTTGCCTTGTAAGATGTTTACATAATGAATGATAATTTCAGTAACTATATTCAGCCATGAATTTTTAATGCATTGGAATGCCTGCTGTTAGATTGTAGACATTGTAAGTGATTAGCAATATGATTCGTAGAAATTGAGGAAAACCAGTGCACTAATAATAATTAAGTTGAGGATATTCAATTCAGTTATTATATCGGTAAAACTTGCGAAACAATGTTTTGGCAATATTATGGAATCAGCTCCGTCCGCAGATCCTATGTGTGAACACGATAACTCAAAAAAAATTGCTGGATCAGTATAAAATTTTACAGTTGCATATCATAAAGACCCTGAAATAGATTTTAGTAATTGTTTGATGAATATTAATTAATGAATGACCTAAAGCTGTGAACGCAATAACTCAAATAGTCTTTGCCGGATCTTTTTCAACTTTTCTAGACGGTTACATATCATGAAGATGCTGAACATTACTTTTGGTACTTCTATGATTAATGACAATCAATTAATTAACTAAATAATGCCATGAAGCACTATTGGGCCAATAATGAAATAGTCAAATCTCGTGAATTTTGGCACAGTGATTTGGGCTAGTGTATATTTAATGTATATACAATTTTCACAAACATCCAGACAAATCAAAGAAGTCAAATAGACCTTTACCATATTTGTCATAGTTTGGAGGCGGGGCCTCTTAATTGCTCGTTAACAATAAAAAAAAACCTTAGAAATCACACAATGTCTGATTAAGGTGCCCGTTGGTGACATAGGGGCTGTTTTGCCGATATACACCTTGCTTTTGGGGACGGAAGTGTAGGCCTACTTTTATGTTTTGTTTTGTTCTATTTATTTATTATATTATTTTTTAAAATAATTATTTAAATTATATTAGTTAATTCAACTCCATTGGACAGTTGGTGTTCAGTGAGTAGCAAGCAAGATTGTGTGAAAACCCAAAGTGATGAAAACTTAGTCATTCTGTTGTGTAACAAGAGGTGAGAATAACAGTAGAGAGTATCCAAGTGCTCTGTCATCTGTGAATACCTTGGACCAAGTGTGACCTGTATAGATGTTTTGCTTTCTCTGTGAAGTTACCAATGTCCTTTTTGTATCATAGTTCTCATTATGACCATGTGGCCTTCCGCATTAGGTGTGTTTGTTCCTTTTTCAGTACTTTCTGTTATATCATGTGTACATCAAAATAGATTTTTCATGATTTAAGAATGTAAACAGCCCACTTGCATATTGACTCACAGTTATTTCAGTCAGGTAACGCGCATGCCAAATACAGAATGATAAATAGTGAGTCATTTTGTGCTTGATATTTAAGGCTGTAGGCAAAAAGGATTTAAGGCATTTTGGAAGCATCACGCTGAGATTTTCCAATAACCACCAGCTTTTTGTTTAGTGTGGTATTTGAGTTTTTGACCACATGAGAGCATTGCATAAACCTCCAGAAAGATGGCTAATGTACCAGCAGGGATCATTTATTTTTTGGTCTTCTTTATATGGAAGCTGCCGCTCTGACAGCCACTATGGGCCTTAGACGGGGTACAGTCATATAGCCTCAGGGCTAACACAGAAACATTTACTAACAGAGAACCATAGTCATGATACAGCCTTTTCTAACACATTCATAAATCCTTCAGGTGGTGGGGGTAAGCTGGTCTATATTGTAGTGAACAGTAACACAGGATGTGCAAACTGTGACTGTGAATCAAAAATAAGAATTTGCACTATGACCTTTAGGCATGTTTGATACAGGCTTTGGAAAAACGTCCTCTAAAGACAGTTGTTCAATGCATCCGTCACAGTCGAGCAGTTTGAAGCCAATTCACAATGATCCTCTTGTTGCTGTCACCCAAAACAAATAACCACCTTTCTCCCTAAAGGCACGCATAGGCATTAAGATCTGATTAAGCCATTGATGAAGCACTGAGAGCGGTATTTGTATACTTGAGAGCTAATGAGGAGGAGCAGGACGTTTTTAAATGCTTTGATGTAAATGGCTGAAACACAAGAGGTATGTTTTCACAGGAACTTAGTGTTTTAAGTGCATTATTTGCTGTGATTGGTCCTCTCTGTCGGAGAGAGTGGAGCGTGACAGCTGAAAGCACAGGCTTGATGGAGTATAGGCTCAAATAGAGACAACCAAAGGATAGTGGCAAAATAGCATGGATGGGCTATCTATAGTCTGAATACTGCCGACTGATGCTGTGTCTAGACAGGTTGTAGTTAAAAAAAAGAACACACCAGTGACGTTGAAGGCATTAAAGGAATTCAAGTATTATAAAATATGTGATTGCGTAACATGCAGGCTTCTTATCAGATGAAAGAAGAAAACCCTTTATCTTCAAATCAAACTATAGAAACGTATCTGAACATACAGTACTTCCTTCTGACGATTAGTCATGCTGTTTTTATCATCTCCCGTGGACCCATCACCCGCGGGATACCCTAAAGGGCTGGTGCAATGTGGATCGGGCAGTGGTCGAAGGCGGGAGTTCCCTGCTTAGACTGCTGCCTCCACGACCCGGTTTCGGACAAGCGGAAGAAAATGGATGGATGGACGGATGGATGGATGTTTTTAACTTGACATTGGTTTACAGTGGCTTTATTTAGTGTTCCTGTTTCGTAGTGAGTGTAGTCAGCAAGTTATAGTGGGGTCCTGACATAATGTGTTAAGAGTGAATCGAAATTGTCCAATGTGAATAAATGTTAGTGGTTGTTGTCTGTGTATGTCAGTCTTGCGACTAACTGACAGTTGTCAAGGGTGTGGCTAATTCAAAGCCCACAGTTGCTGGGTTAAGCTAAATTTTCCCGTAACCAAAAAGTACTATGTGAGAGAAGCTATATGAACATTAAATATTTTGATCAGTGATCATCTAGAATCCTATTTTTGTCTTTCTCAGAGATAACCACTAAAATATGTTACTGTTTCTGTCTTTATGTAAATTCTCTGTAAACTGGGTACCTCACTGAGATGAATTGCTTACTGGGAAGTCATAATTAAAAAAAACATAACGTATGTCACTCTCTTTTCATTTCCTTTTTCATTATGACCAAATTGTCTTTTTTAACTAACCATTAAAAAAAATTCTAAATTTGATCTCTCAAGTTAATATCCTGCCATGATTACAGTGGGTCTCATAAACAGGAGCGCAGCAACAATTATAAAATAATCAAGCAACCAATAGGCTCTACATGACACACAGTCTTCAATTAGATTTCACTTATACATGTCCCATGGCAAACGCAGCTAATACGACATACCATGGAAGATGGACTCAAGGGTGTAGGCAACATGAGTTTTTTTTTTAAATTGAGGTTTATTTATTTTGCATGATGTATTGTGTTATCTCTGCACTGTAAAATTTTAAAAGACAACCTTACTAAACTCATTGCCCCCATGATAAGTAATGCCAACTCAGACTTCCAACTTACACCAACTAATATTTTTGTTCTGATTTCAATCAGAAATCAATTTAAGTAAAGTTAACTTTTACCAGTGTGATACTGCAACACATGAAATAGGCTCATATTTTATTATAGTTTGGGCTCACTAGGGCTCATTAGAAAAAGTTATCACTACTTTGCCTCAGGTTCCTTCCAGATTCTTATTTCCACTTCAGCAAGGGAGGCATTCAGCGAGTTAGAATAGTTATTTGGTATTTGATATAACAGTCATTTCCTGCTTAGAGGCAGAGTGAGTGATATGAGTCATAATAATATCTGTGGCTAAAACAGTTTATTAACTGCAAAGATAGAGGGCTCAGTGTTAATCTACATTTACATTTTGTGTTTCTTAGAATCATGTTATTCTGTCTTTACACCAGTTCTTCACCTAAAATTTTACGAAACATTTGAACTAGAAGCACAGGGAATATCACTGTAGCTAAACTAGGTAAATACTTAATAATAATAATATCAATGGAACCACTAAGTCTTTGTGGGAAAAAAAAACAAATATACTCACAAACTCGACGCCACTCTGAGCCAACCTGACCCACATGTTTAGGGAAGACCGGAGCACCTGGAGGAAACCTATGCAGACACAGGGAGAACATGCTAATTCCATACAGAAACTAACAGACAAAGAAACATGTGTGAACAGTGAGTCGTCCATTGGTCCAAAAGTCTTGACAGCAGCAGGGTCTTTGTGAGACTGACACTTCAGTGGCAGACTGGGAGTATATCAGGCATCTTTTGGTTTCTGCTTGAAGCTCTCTCACATTATACTGTATGTTTTGGCGCAGTATCCCGCTGTGTTGTCTACTTACAGCTTCTCAGTGTTTAGTTTAGCTGCGCTTTTGCTTGTCAAATTACAGTTAGAGTTAGAGTGTTTGTCATGGGAGGCCTATGTGTTTAAGTCGATTTTGGCTGTGGGAGGTTTAAATGGTTTTGTGTCACTGTTTACCAAAAGATTGATTTAGTCACAAGATGTCTCATAGTTTAGTGCACAAAGACAATGGACAGCCTTTAAGTTGCTTGTTATTTATGTCCTGCTCTTTTATAAAGTTAAAACGTGGAATATGTCAATAATTTGCTAAAACCAATAAGGTTAATCCTTGTTCAAACATTTGCCATTTATCTATATAGTGCATTCGTTTGTCTAACATCAAATCTATTGGGAAGTTTTTAGAGAGGTTCAGGTTTCAGGGTTCAGTTTATTTGTCATATGCACATTCAACACAGGGTCAAAAAAATGAAATGAAATGCTTTGATCGGAAGAACCGTTAGACTCGCTAAGATTAGGTTAGGTTAGTAATGTGGGAAGGAAATAGTCAATAGAGCATATACCCCTAAACTAAAAAATAGTCAGGACACAAGACATCAGGTCACTTTAACCTTGTGAGAACTGTATTAGACAAATTCAATTATTTCATTCGTCATTATTATTTTATAAAAAATATAATAATAAATCACATTCTATAAATATATATTTTTTGGCAGCATCTGTTAAAAAAGAATTAAAAATGATCAATAGTCACTCCTTGAAGTAAATGATTTCTTGAGAGCACATATTGCACAAAATAGTGGACGAGGGTGGCAGTGAAGCAGCATGAATCACTGCCGAAGCTACATTTCTATCCAAAACAGGATCCCATTTTTTTGTGCCAGCCCTTACTCACACACTGGTTCTCCTCCATACACCCACTACCACACAAAGACTGCACCATGGGAAACAGTTGGATGTTTAATGTGCACTCGCTGTGGCTATAACCCCCCGCGAGTAGCTCTCATCAAACATTTACATTTGCAAAAGAGGATTAGCAGTGGCAACATTCGCCTGATTCGCATCTTTGATAGAGTCCCTTATGACGGGCCACTGCCACAATTTTATTTGACAAGCCTTCTTTTTTTTATCAGTTTAGGATTACGGCCGCGAGGAAGAGAAGGGAGTGTAAGGAAAAAAAACATCGATTCTGGAGACTTGACATTTACACGCTATTTGAGTGGTGGAGAAAATGGCATGTATTTGATGAAAAATGCTGCAGTAGTGATGATTCAGCACAAGGGGGTAGTGTCAATAATGAAAAGGAGACTCGGATTAAAAGGCGAGAAGGTCAGAATACTTGCCTCAATGGAAGAAAATGTTGGAGATGTCCTTTTGCTAACAATCGTAATGACCCATAAAGAGAGCTATGGGAAAAAGAGAATGTGACAGAATAAATTATAATCATGTAATGTTACGCATAAGAGGAAAGAAGAAATGTGCAAAATTATCTTTTGAATCCTTTGGTTCCATTGGCTGGTAGGTTTGTTCATTGGATTTGTTTGAATTTTTGAAAGATTAGTAGGGTCAAGGAAAATATTGTTGATAAGAAAACGGATGCTGTATCATTGGGGGATAGGGCCAAAATTGGCTCCACCCACAAGGAATAAGTCAACAAATTAGTCATAGATTCTGTACTCTTGGGAGTCATATGGCCTTATATCGAAGTTCCATCTATCAAAAGCATACTCTTGGCCCCCCACCAACATTCATTTGAAAAAACAAAAAACTCTGGTACAACATTGCATTGACTGTTGACCTGAGATTGCTGTGATACTGTAAAATTCTTTGGTTTGCTAATTGCTTAATTGTTGGTTGGTATTTAATAGTAATAGTCAGAATGAATAGTTTGAATAAAAAGAAACCCTGGATTAAAAGCTCTGAATGTCAGCATACTCGCCTCACTGGGAAAAACGTTGGCGCTGTCCTTTCTCTAACATTCACATTGACCCATAAAGGGCACTATGGAGAGAAAAAAGACAGAATATTTGCATATATATTATAACTCAAATTGTGCCACGGATCTGAGGCGTAATGTGATCGTCAATCTGAGGCTTGATTCATCAGGAAAATTCTCTGATCTCATGCCACGCCAGTTATTAACCAGACATTTTTTTTTCTCAAATACCTCAAATTGACTCCACATTTCTTGGATATTGTTTCTATTTTAACACCTCTTTGCTCTGTGTCCTAGAATAATTTAGGTATTTGGGTCATGCTGTCAATCCAATCGCATTCCCCCTGTCATATATGAGACTTCCCGGGGAAAAATTATTAGTCAAAATAAAGATTATCAGCATAGCGCTAGGCTGCCATTGATTTGCAACGGATGGAAGTTCCCAAAGCCATAAATGAAGAGTTATCACACAGCAAAGTGTGTTATTGCGAGCAGTTTGAAAGGCACAGTATAACCATTTAGATTTTATTTTTGACTAAACTGTGCAATAAAACCAAAGCTGTAACTGCATGATAAATCACCAAATCCAAAGATGTTCATTGCTCATGCCTTGTATAGCAGTGATGGCAACAACCTCGAAAGAAATAAAAAATAAAACTCAAAGGGATCTATAGCAAAATTCATCACCTGCTTAGGTTGTGTGTGTGTGTGTATTGAAAAGTTCTTTACCATTGTCTGAACCGTAGAATTTTCATTTTATGTTTATCAATATATGCAATCTTAGAAAACACTATACAGACAAAATACAAAATATATACAAAATGGTAATAACTACGATCTCTGCTGACTGCTCCCATTTGCCACAGAACGAACTCCACAGTAAATAGGCTGCACACTTTTTCTTTTAGCTAATGAGACTCTTAACCTGGACAAACCAGGGCTAAACTACCGCTAAACTAAGTCAAAACCAGAACTAAAACAATGCTAAACCAGGACTAAACCGTCATCAGCTAAACATCACACAGCTTATAATGGTCAGAGATTTTGAAGTAGATTTAATAGTAATCTTTTTAGGTCCTCTAAAACTCTATGTACGGCCCAGCTCTAATAACTAATGTCACGATGGCGATCCTTGAGAGATTTGCAAATAATCCCTAAATATATTCCAAGTAGGCCACAGCAAGACGACGGCACCTGAATAAATGTTGTGTGGCTCTGGGACCATTCAGGGAAAAGAAATAGGCTGATAAGGCACATTGGATTCCATTTTAAAGTTAGACTCCCGAGACCGTTATCTTCATCCCCTCTGGTCTTGTCCTCCCTGTGAAGAGCTCTGTATGTTGAGAGGATACGTTGCATAACTCCACCAGGCAGACTTGGACTTTGTTCTCTGAGATATTGTGTCTATGAAAGGAATATCCTCAGTCAGATGTTTCAGCAGTGAGTTTATACCACATCTTTGCTTAGTCTTTTGAAATACTTCAGCTTCTATTGTAGTCATTATCCAAGCTGTAGTGTCGTGCTTTTCTTATTTTTATAAAACTACGTGTGTACCACAGCGTTATGGTCAAACATTATGTCACAGATTAGGATGAATTCAAGTTAAGCCCGTTGTCCAGATGGTATTCTCCACATGTTTGTGATGATAAACTCAAGCCACTCCACTTTAGGCCCATAGAATAGAAAGGGAATGAAAATTAAAAAAAAAAAATTAATCAACAAACCTCTATTTGTGGATAATTATATCCCTAGGCTCTCCTGTTTAACTAAAAGAACAAATTGGAGAAAAATAGTCTGTCACAGTGCTTTACAGTTGAAAAATATAAAAATGAAACTCCCTAAGACATAACATCAAACTATACTTGGCAATGAAGAACATAATCTGCTTAATAAAATGTTGTATAACCTATTGCAAATGAACCACGCTCTCAGCACAAACAAAAAAAAAATCATTCACATGTAAATTGCTTCACTGCGGTTCCACTGGTCATTATTAGAAATACTTTGTGTTGTCCCTTCATCTGACAGTGCAGACCTCTCCTGGACATGAATACAGAGCACTGATTTACAAAGCAGTGTCACTGATAGACATTTATCAATGATGCCTCATTATCTCATGACAATAGTGTCTCCTCTGATGATAAGCTCATTTAGCTCAATAAGAAATGGCGCCCAAGTACATAAGTTTATCATACAGCATATTGTCTGGGAGCATATTGTAATCTTGTGGCCATGACAATTTGAATAGTAATTTCATAACTAAGTGCCATTTGTCAGATGTTTCATATAATACAAGTGCATGCTGAATAGAAAAAGAGCTTATGTGTGAGACAAAAAAGATGCTTTATGCCAACTATGTAAGTTTAGGAGGAAATATTGTGCAAAGTTTAATATCTGTGATTTCAATGCTATCAAAGACATCAGGTGAAGAGAGTATATAATTAGCTTAACATAACCTACGTGAAATTATGTTCTCACAACATCATTTTCAATATTGTGTCATCTTTATTTAGTATTAATCTGGTTCAAATTCCCTAAAAAAAATTTAATAACCTGGAATTACTTACTACCAAGGAATTTTCCCGGTCTTTCGACGATAACAAAGTGCCCGAGCTGGTCTTAATAATGTTCTAGTTCAGGGAAAAGGTTCTCTTACTTACTCCTTTGGCCTAAGTTGTATATTTATGTTGCATTGAAACAGAATTCTGGTGGTGGATGGTGTTCCTGATCCACATGCACTCTTCCCCCCTTGGCTCCTTTACCTTTCTGAGGCAAAAACAAACCAAACAATGCTAAACATATAAACTCATTTGTGGAGGTAATAACCAAATGATAATATCAAATACAAGATACAAGTGTAATGGTTCTTCTTCATTTTTCTTCGACTGGTTCTTCGACTGTCAGAGTTGGAGCACACTTTAGTCTTGCCGATAGTAGCAGGAAGCTCTCTCACCTCATACTGAGAGCTCTGTGGGGGGCTCAAGGTGCAGATGGGGGAGTACCTCCAGCATACTGTATGTGGGAACCTTAAACCTAAAATCATCTTCAGTCAATTTGAAGAAGTGATACAGCTGAAGAAGTAGTGCAATGACAGAATGAAGAGATGGTGTAGGTGACGTACTCAGATCAACGTGGCACCACACAGCTGTGTTGATATATTACGGTCTGCTTCTAGTCAAACCAATATACTCATGAAAGGTCACTGTATTATTTCCTTGACCAAAAAGATTACATTGAGCTCCAATTATGCCCAGAAAAATTAACTTCAAGCTACTTTCTATGTGATACTGCTAGTAAATATACATACAATTTCTTTCTTTGTTGGGCTGAGGAATTAACCTGCTTATGTGACCCATTTATGTCACAATCTTCATATCAGCTCCTCCTCACAGATGCTGTATTTTAATGTAATAAATTGGAATCATTCACAAAGCAGCAGTGGTAAATAAAATCAGTGTGCAACTGTCTCACTACATATAACATTCAATAAAAGTAATTTATATTATTATTATTATTATTATTAATAATAATTTATATAATTAATAATAAATTAATTTAAAATTAATTTAAATGCACATTTATTTATTATTTTATTTTATTTCACAATTGTGAATCCACTAAAACTAATAATATGTTTCTTTACTGATTTATGGTGTTTGTTTTTGGCTAATCCTATCTTGTATTACGGTACAGAATGCTTTTCAACACGATCCAGTGTGTTTTATTACACTATATTTAAATTGCTTTCTACTTCCAGGTTGTAAAATGTTGTAGTGTGATTTTGCCGTGGGTGGGGTTGTGACATCTTACAAAGTAGGACAACAATGAATATCCTGGACCTAATAGCACCAGATTATATATATTTTTAATTCTACTTAAAAACTGCTATTTTGAACAAACACATAATCAAATTGTCCATAGCGTCGTCATGCTCCCAGCTGTTCCTGCAATTTCCAACAAGTTCACCTCACGGCTGGGATTTCAAGCCAATTAACTGACTGAGAACTTTTTTTTTTGTCAGTAGTGCTTACTTTCCACCTTCAGTTAAATATTTTGAAGGTGTAAATCTCCCACCACCTGCTCAGCATGAGATGTGCAGAGTTTGAGTTTTGAGTTCAATGAATTTATTTGCTGTATATAACCAATGATGACCAACAGAGAGAAGAAGTTATAAAGTTAAAGAATGTTTAATAAGCTCTGCAACATCAAACAGCATGACGCTAACTCTCAAGACAGAACAGTTTTTGGACCAAACCAATGAGTCCACAAAAGGTTCTGCTATGTTGGTCACATGTTTGAGAAATTCAGACACAATTATTAAGTGCAAAGTGGGAGATTTCACCCACATGCACTTAAGACGGGAACAAGGCAGTCGTATTGAGAGAGTGAGAAGAACATGACTCACAATAGCACAGATTTCTGTAATCATTGTAAGCCTGTTCATTGGGATCTCCTGAAATGCCCTTACATGTACCAAAGCTGAGTGCTGTGACACATTTTAGCACTTAAAAAACAAAAATTAATAACAGAAAAAATACACACATATATATATATATATACTCATTATACTGGTTGGTAATTTGACAGTTCCAAGGCCAGGTAAAAGAAAATCATTTAATTATTTCGGGCCTATACCAAGATTTTCAAGGATAAGTAGTTTTTAATGCAATCAGAATTTCACCTGTTTTGAATAAATGGTCATGGTTGGTCAGTAGGATTAATCTAGTTTAATATGGTTTGACTGTTTCAGGCTCACTTCACTAAATGCTAAGAAAGTGAATGCTCTGGCAAAAGCAACATTACTATAAGAAATTAAACAATTTACCTGCTTCTCATATACATATAAATAAATGCTTCTTAATAATACACACTATGCAATATCAAATAAATGAAGGTTATGGTTAACTTCCATAGATAAAGAAAAATGTGGCAATATATATTTTTGTTTTTAATTTTCGAGATAATTAACATAAGACAAGTTTCTGTAAGCACAAAAGATCAACAAAGATCTTACATAGTTTTTTTGTTTTGTTTTATATGCTTTTCTCTTACAATTACATTATTCATTATCTCCTCAGGTACACCCAGTGGTGGTGAGCTACTTATGTAGCCACAGTAAGCCAAGCCTGGGGTACACTGACAGAGGGGTGGCTGCCAGTCTGCGCCCACAGCCCCTCCGACCACCAAACACCAATCACACAACCACATTCATTCATAGGCGAGTAGGTTCTCGGCCGGGGATTCAAACCCTCTGGTTGCAGGGTGAACGTTTACCCACTGCGCCACTGCGTGTACTTCCTGTATGACCTACAACACTACAAATAACATGTAATACAGTGCAGATTTGGCATATTGTACAGTGGTAGTAAATACATTATTATATATTCTCTCATGTTGTGCAGTTGAAATTGATTCACAAAGCTTTATCTATAGAAAAACGCTAGGCCGACCAATCATTTTCTTTGGCCTCTGGCACAAACCTGGACAAGCAATCCAATCCAAGGCTGTGCCGAGCTCACAAAAGGAATGGGAAAAGAGTCATCCTTTCACATGAACTGACAGACACTCAAAATAGTCCACATATAGGGCACATACACATCCAGTCACTTATTAAGATTCAACAGAATACAAAGAGAAGTTGAAGAGAAATTCAAAAATGCATCGATGTGACATTGTCATGAATTGAAATAGGAGATTTAGGCAACATATGTGTTAGTATTGTATTGGTCAATTGTAAGGCAATCCATTTGCCTAAATATAGAATCTGTATTCAGATTGTTGCTAGACCAAACACAATCTTTTCTTCACAATCGTCTAAGATAAAACCAATAGTTTTGTGTATATATGTCCTCACTGGGACATAAGGTAGTATAATTATAATTCTTTTGTATATCAAACTTAACTAATAAGCTTAAGTAGGAACTGATTTTATTTTTGTTGGCTGCATGGCATAAAAAGTAGACAAACCCAAATGATTGCAATATCCAAATGAATGACACATAAGTGTTGGCAGGTGGCTGTAGCATATCCCTGCAACTATGGGCCTTAGGCAGGTTACACATGTGTGTCTGAAAGGAAGAGGCCCAGAAATAACCCACGGTAACGCCAAGAGAACATCCAGTTAGAAGATTATTGGTCTCCACACTGCTTTCTTTCAGACAGGTACTGTAGGTAATATCTATGCCACTGTTGTGATGCTGCTAAATTATATCAACCTTTGGCATTAGATGCTTTTTTGTTTTTGTGCTTTATTGTTACCTCCACCGAGGAGGTAATGTTTTTGTAAGTCAGTTACAACTGTGTGTTGATGAATTATAGTCCAAACAAATACACCACTGCTGTGCAGGAATCACAGCCACTGTTCGTGTCAATGAAGACATGTTTGTCACAAAATAATGTGCTTATTATTAACTCAGACTTAATGTTGTTTATATATATATATATATATATATATATATATATTAGAGGCCAAAAGCAAACACAAAACACTTCAGTAGATATATTTGCATTAGCAAGTAGAAAGTTGACCCTTCATTGCCACCTCTCTGGGATCCTTCTCCAACTCAACATTATACCATCAGCACTGTCCAACAAACATGATCACACCTGATTTATATATTGGATAAAAGTATCCCTCATTTATTTAACATTCTGGCAGACTTTGTTGTGAGTGGCTTGTTTTTTTGGATGGCTTTTAGGTGAGAAAGTGTTTGTGTCCACTTTGCTGTAATGTATTATAATCGCTAAGGCCCACTCTTGTGAATGTAACTCCCTGCGGTCCTGTTCTTTGGCAGTGAATACGATTGTCTAATCCTGTTAATCTCCATGTCTCAGCCTAAAGCAACATAGAAAATAGTGTATAATAATTATTCTAGTAATTATTGAGTTTGAAAGTCTGAACAAGCTACAAAGCCAAGACTAAGGACTAAACCATGACTACCTTTTAGCAGGACCATGACTAATCTTGAAGGGGCAGAAGTGCCAGAGCAGAGCTGCTGCAATGCAGGGATATGTAGTCCGAGTCGTAAAATACCGGAGGAAAATTAATAAAGAAATATAGAAAATCATTCTGCGGGCCAGATTAAATTGATTCAGGCCTTGTGTTTGACATATGTGCCCTAAAATAAGAATCCACGTCTGGTTTTACTTTGACGAACCTCTTATTCCCACTCTTCTGCGTCTCTCTTGGATACAACTTCTGTTATATGGTTCACCTTGCTTTGGTTGCCTGGCAGCTAATGAATTTTTCATATCGTACTGTATGGCACTACAGAGAAGTGTTGAAATCTGCTGCTCGTGTGGGGGTGTGCATGTCAGTCCATAAAGATAGAGGTATCAATTAATGGAAGTGGGAAGTGCACACGATTACGGCGCAGATAGTGGTTAGGCAGAGGCTCATTTCTGAAACCACTGAGCGAGACCGAGAGGCCAAGATCCAGATCCAGACCTCTGATCCCAGGGAAGGTCTGGGGGAAAATTACACTGCTGCTTCTAATGACAAGAATATATATTGCATGTGCAGTGTTAACCACGGAGTACATTTAAATAAAATACATGCAGAATAGAATCAGATATCCAATACAAATGACCCGGGAATGAACAGAGACATTCTTATACATACAGTAACAGCAGTTCTGTCAGGGGGCTTGCACTTTTTGATCCATATTTCTGACTCTTTCCTGTGTGGTTAATGCTTGTGGGTAATGCTAATGAAGCTGGTGAATGCTTCCGCTGATGTGATATGGACCAAACAGTGATTCTTTAATTTGGCAAAAACAGATTTCCTCCATCGAGCCTTGGCCAAAGTTTTGTTCTTTGGTAGTGTGAAAGCACTTATGACAATAGTTTCAACTTTAAAACCAAATTCAGATATATCAGGTATATTTTTTTGCCCCCTTAGGGAAGTTTGACTCACACAATTGACCCATCTTTCTGTGCAATTAGGGCACCCTTTTAATAGCAGTGAGCAACCGCTAGGCAAAACACTCAGGGACACTTGATCTTGGACAGGAGATCATAGCAGGAGGATTAGTTTATTGTGCATGTTTTGAGGTTGATAGAGGAAAAAAAGAGAAGAATGAGAGAACGCCCATCCAGACACAAGCAAAACATGATAGTAAACAGTATATATATAAATCCCCTCTCACACTCTGTGGGTGGTCTCATCCTTCGAAGCTTGGGTCCTACCAGAGGCCTGGAAGCTTGAGGGTTCTACACAGTATCTTGGAACTACACTCTTCTGGACTGAGATATCTGGCTGATGTTTTCCCTGGGATCTGCTTTGATTGTGGGTTTCAAAGTAACCATTTTCCCTCATTCTCTGCATGTAACTCCTCTGACTTGGGTTACTGGAGTATGAGTAAATCAGTCTACCTAATAAAGTGGCAGGTGAGTGTAGTCAGTAACTATCTCCTGGTTTAGCCCCATACACCTCATGTCAACATCACCTAGCTTAGGTAGACAGGAAGATGTGAGCAGCCGACAATCAACAATGTAATGATTTCTTCACAATATATCTTCAAATCTGCCTCAAATACACAAATACAGCAGTCAAAAACAGCAAATACACAATGCGGCAGTGGCGCAGTGGGTAAAGCGCTCGTCCTTCAACCAGAGGGTCGGTGGTTCGAGTCCCCGTCCGAGCGCACACTGTCGTTGTGTCCCTGGGCAAGACACTTAACCCTCATTGCC
>JAVQKC010134266.1:0-11605 GCA_036025475.1 Philypnodon macrostomus
TAAAGCAAACTAGGTCAATATCAGGTCTATTGTAGTTCTTTATCAGGACCAAACAAGGCATTCTTTATTTGACCTCTGTAATGTGCCTATGTACATTAAGCATACAATTGCCCGGATCAATGTGCCAAAATTCACGCGAATTTGTTTATGTTCAGTGGGATTATTGTCATTAACCGAAGATGTACCAAACTCAATCCAGTTCTGCATCTTCATGATATGTACCTGTGTGCAACAGTTGATAAAGATCCAGCAAAGACTTTTTGAGTTATTGCGTTCAAAGTTTTGGCCCGTAATTAATTAATTAATATTCATTGAAGAAGTACCCAAATCGATACAGTTCAGCGTCTTTATAGTATATACCTGTGTGCAAATGTTGAAACTGATCTGGCAATTCGTTTGTGAGTTATCTCATTCACAGCTAGGATCTGCGGACGAATACCAACGTGATTCTATAATATCGTATTTTTGCCAATTTAATTATCTAATACAAGCTTTTTCATAGAGCTCCCACTTGGACTTCAAGACAGGAACAACCCATTTGTGACGGATTTTAGGAACTCTGGAATGGACGAAACAGGAGGTAAGACCATAATTTTATCAATGGAGAAACCAGAATATTGCAAATTGAGGTTTTGAGAAATACAAAAAAACACATTGTATGATTATTCAATGTACACATTAGTAACAGTTAGACTTTTGGCTGGAGAAATGTTGACAATAGTTTTTTCATTGTTTCTACTTTTTTTGTAAAGTAATGGTGCGTTTATGTGGATGTCGGGAACTCGGGAAAAGGCTTTTTCTGAGTTGAAAAATGCACATGAACTCTCACAACTCGGGCAACACGGAGCTGCCGTCATTAGCATCAGCAACACGTTTAGATTATCAAAATATTAGAATGTTCCGACTTCACAAACACACATGAATGTATGGATAGGACTATAGCTCAACATAATTAAATCTATATGTTTGAGCATTTAAGAACATGTCCCGTACACACTTGTTCACACACTCGGAGCACTTAAGAGCACACTTGTGATGCAATTACACTAAAGTCACCTTCTTCTCCTCATTCTTAGTCTCTCAGGTGTTGCCTAGGTGCTACGGGGGATCCATAAATGTAGGACAGATATGGCTGGTGTTTGAATAGATGATCAAGTGAGACAGGTTGAAGGACACTCATATCCTTTATTAAGTGAAAATTGCAGTACCTCCAAGTTCAAATGCTCCCCTTTCCTCACTTTCTTAACCCTCTATCATGGTCTCACACAAACCAGGAAGTATCAGAATAACGAGCAGTGGTCTGAAGTAGGCTTTTTTCCCCTTTGAACTAAAAAATAGCTGTGTATAAGCTATGAATTTTGAAACAAAACATCAGCTCGCTCCAAGACTAGACCGGCCATCAGGAGCTTTTGTTGGGCTGACGTGCTTTTGGGATGGTTGGCTGCTTTATAACGTTTGATGTCAGTGTGCAATGACTTTTATTATACAGCGCACGGCCGAGTCCCTCCCCTCATGTCTGCCCCTGGGCTGTTTCGAGTTTGCTTTTGTAACGTGGTGTGGGTGTAGCTATGGCCAGGCCTGTGTGTTTCTTCTATAGTCCCTGTCTATCATCTGTCAGTGGCATGTTCCCTTTTTCACTTCCTTTGAGTGACAGGCTTTAGGCCAGTAGCTCTGCATGTGTCTGATTGGATGCTTCACTTTTTTTAGTCCCGCCTCTCACTACTTGACTGGATGTGCATGAGGAAAAACAAATGGAGAATGCTAATAATTCATAAACAATGTTTGTATGTGTATAATGCAAAAATAATACATTGTACCAGGCGTTGGACACAATCATTAGTGATATATGACTCCTGACTCTCTGCAGCCTGGATTAGACTGAATCTAAATGGGATTTAGAGCCAATAACAGCCCAAAGTAAGTCTGTATAAAGCATTAGCCTGCTACAAATACTGGTCCAAATCAGAATGTTGACTCTACAGCATCTGATCAGGGCAACACGTGGATAATGCCATGAACAATTCAACTTTACTCCTGGCTTAAACCTGGTTGTCCCTATTATGCTCTATGAGATCAAATCTGCACTAGGGTTTTGAAGACTATACTAAACAAAAATAATCTATATATTCTTAGAAAAAAATCCATTCAGGGGATGTGATGTGTTTGTAGAGGGCTGGTTTGTACAGAAAGTAGGGGCCATACAAAGCATATGACATAGTGATCAAACCTGACAAAATTAAAAATTTCAATGATACCCCCCTTTTCAGCCTCTGATGCTCTTCCCAAATCCCTCCCACTGTTTCACACATAAAGAACACACTGCCAAACCAGGAAGTATGAGAATACCGAGCTGGAGCTGTCATTTAACACTAAAGTAAAAAAAACAAAAATCTGTGAATAAAAACAACAATAAATCGATTGTTCAGGACGATTCTGAAATACAACATCAGCCCCTTCACATTATTTCTGATAGATTCTTGTTCTGGATAGATAATGGATGCCCTGTCCTGTGGAAGCATGTGATTGGTGAAACAGTTGCTCTATTTAAATATGTTTGCCTATTGTTTAACTTAAATCAAGTAGATTAAATGTAAAATACAGTGGGCAGATACATACAAGACACAAATTGCTGTTTTTTCCAGGACTGCTGAAGTACTGACACCAACCACTCCCTCTGATGGTTTATCAGATTAATTAAAGATCCTATATGATGATAAATGGACTTTTCTGAGCTTTTAACCATGTTCTAATGTAGTTTCTACCTCAAACACATACGCAAATTTGTGTTTTGTTTAATTTGCTCATGTTTGAGTAATTCATTATGTTGAGCTTAGTCCTCTCCAAGAGCTGAAAACAGATTGACCAGAGGATTCACCTACAAGTGATGTAACAAATTGGATGCAAACCACTCATCTCTAGGAGGTGCTTCTGCCTACTCCTGCACTGTCAACAAAAGCACCCAGAGAACCATTGTTGCCACCACCATTTAACAACTTATCTGATTGGAGAAGACGTGTGCTTGGCTGTGAGGGTGTCAAGGCTTTGTTTATATCCCACCAGCAAAAGGTAAAATGGTAACCTGTGTCCAAAAATAGACTGTGAAATGTGCAAAAACAAAAAGCATCATATAGGAATTTTACATTATTCTTCAGTTCGTCGCAACATGCATGTCTTGAGAACCTCACTGCCACCGATTTTGTAAGAACTAAAATATTTCATTGAACTTTTTTTTTTTTTTATCATGGAACCACTAAGAGCCCTGAGATGACTTGTGTTGTGAATTATGTAAAAAGACTAAAGTGAATGCATTTTTGAGTTGGTGGCATGTGGTCACACCTCTGTCCGAACAGCTGCAGGGTCACCAAGTTTATGTCTAATTCATGACACTAAACTTGAAATGGGACGGTCCTAAAAGCTTTGGGGATGTACCTGACTTCAGCTTATCTGTGTTTCTCTGTAGTTTCAAAAGTGCAATAGAGAATAGCAACATGGAAGACAGTTATTCCCTGCAAACTTCTCCTTCCATCCAGTGCGTGGAAAAGTTTCAAAATGATTATTTTTTAAAATACATTTGTTGCTACTTAAATGTGGATCACTGACTAGCTGAAGTGTTCGTTTGTTGTTATGAATTACAGAATACGGGTGGGCGATATGGTTAAAAAAAATCTATAATTTTCTCTTACACAGAAAACAGAAGATCATAAAGCCTTATTAACTACCAATATCATTGTTCATCATAATAGGCTTAGCGGTAATACTTTAAATTGTGTATTTATTGATATGAACACCGGCACTGACAGAGCACAAATTAATCTGTATCACAATTTAACAATCTTCCCAAATTAGCAGATCGTCATAACTTCATATGATGATTGTATTTTTTTTATCGTCATATCGCCCACCCCTAATACAGAATAACAGGCGAAAATAAAGATTTTGAGTTTTATGCATGTTACTATCAGGACTACTTATTTATAAACAATGAGCATTTATAAAACATCAACAGAACACCTTCATAATGACTGTTATGAAATTCACTGAGAGAATATTCTGCTATAAACTCAATGAAGAATGACCATGAACTAGTATCTGTGCATATTATCTGTGGATTTTGGGCCACTTTAGTCTCTTAATAGAGTGGTTTCCACCAAAAATGTCCAGTCTACTGCTTAAAGTATTTATATCATAACATTTATTTAACCTGCATCATAGACTTATATTCTCATTTCAAAGGCCGTTTTCTCAAAGTGTGTTTTTCTCACACTCTGACCCAAAGATCTCTATAAGCGTCTCCTACAGAGACCACATTTTCCAGTCTTGTACTGAACAAGATTTGGAAACATTTTACAGGAGAATTTGTTGATATCAAATTATTTTTAATTTTGGAATTCCCTCACTTCATCTGAGCTCAATGTTTTACTTCTTATTCATACGTTAATAAGAGCGGGGCCAACATTCGCGTATCTGTTCACAGACAACACAAGGGGTAGACAAAGTGGCTAGTTACAGTCCCGAATTGGGCGGGACATCCCGATATTAGCCCCGTCGAAGTTTATTCTCAGACCAGCGCAAACGCTCCCCATCCATCCTGTTCCTTCAGAGACTCACTGTCATTGGCTGAGATCACTAACATAGCACCCGCCTTCCTCACTCTATGATTGGTTTTCCGTGTTTAGGACGCGTACTGATTGGATATAGAGGGAAACATACTTACCCCGCGTGAGTCAAGTAGAAAGGCAGCAGGAGTCGACGCAAAATAATATTAACCGTAAATACAAAAAATAGGGCTGCAAAATGAATACCTAATAGACACTACAAACTACTGAAAGAAGAGAAGATGATTTAGAGTCGTTTGTAGCGGAATTATGTAAGTCCCTTTGTCAACAATACTATTCAAATACAGGTATATTTTAATTCTGGCTAGTAAGACATTCATTATGTCCAGTTGGATTTGAAACATTTTAACTAATTAAGCCTGAGTTTATCCAGCTATGCTTAAAATGTCCAGTTAATTTATAACTTATACATCATAATCACACACTCATAATAACTGAGGGAAAATACATTCTTCATTGAAACACACAAACAACAATAGAGATAAAATAGCAATTTCTCATATACATAAAAAATTGTGTGGCTAGTAAAAAATCCTAATTGGCTAGTAACCTTTGATAAATACTAGCCACAGAAAAATTAATATTAAGCCCTTTAACTTTATGACAATGACTGCGTTTACATGGCACATCATACTCCGATTAAGGTTCATAATTAGATTAAGATCATTAAGGTGTTTACATGTGCATAAAAAAAGCTGAAATTGGAGTATTCTATTTGTACCTGTTTACATAATACAAGCATAATCTGATTAAGATAAAAAATAAATGAATGTGCTACCATGTTGGATAATATATATAATATAAAATATATTTGAAGCGGACAGTTAAAACATGTTGCCAATATGTCAATATTTAGTAAAAAGGCGATAGTCTATCTAGTGTGAACAGGACACTTCCTGTTTATTCCCAGTTTTCTGAGCATTATGATATGCCTCTTAAACACAGTTCAACAAAAACGCTGTATACTTTCACTAATTTGACTTGTGATTAATAGAATATTTACTATAATATCACTGCTGTCTGACTGGCGAAGCAGGAGCTGTGTGGCACTGTCTACCCCGGAAACAGCTAGATTGTTAGCTCAGAAGCGCACTTACATGTCTTTTATCTCACAAAATAAAAACAATTCAGTCAAAAAGCTAGCTGTAAAAGGGGTGGAAACAAACAATAATGTGATTAAGGTGTTTACATGGTTTAATAATGTGATCAAGATCGAAGTACTCCAGCGGTCTTACTTCGATTAAAGCTTACTCTGATTAAGGTACGTGTTTACATGACATAATATTCAGAGTATGCTCATACTCCGAATATGATCGGAGCATTCTATGTAAACACACTCAAAACAAACGGCACAGGCAGGAGCAGCTCATCCTGTAGAGTTCATCTAAAGCTGACACTCTATAAACACTGTAAACCTGGATGATTTTTTGAATAAAAATATATGAATTAAATTAGATTTTATGTTATTCCCTGGAATTGGTATGATTGCTTTTTACAGCTAGCAAAATAAAATATTCTTATTTCGTGTTGGTGCTTCTCACTCATTGTGTGCAAGCCAGCACCTTCAGAAAAGTGTCCCTCATTTGGGAGTCAGAATGTTGGCAACTACTAGCCCCCATTAAAAACTACTAGCATTTGGCTGGTTGGCTAGTGCTAATGTCAAGCCCTGAATAAGACCAATGAGGGACCAAGCATTTGGAACATCATAACATAGCTTATAACCTAGCTCACAAAAGTCATGTTTGTGTTTAGCTGTTTTTTAGTCAGACTTTTGTTCACCTTACACAACTATTTTCAAAGTTTGCTTCCATAATCTGTGCAGGATCCCGATTCCTCTACGCACTCAAAGACACATTCAACCGTTTAGAGTCTGAGATGTGCTTGAGATGTTGAAGTTCTCTACACGTTTGAAGTACTTGAACGCGGCCTGTGTGTTTGGAAGTGCCTCAGACTTGTCAATATCAGTGACAGCTCCAGTCTACTCTTCTCCACAAGTGAGTCTCTCTTTGATAAAAAACAAACACCAGTGCTTACATAACTGTTCTTCTAACTGACATAAACCTGTGGATCTGTAATAGGTGACAGAACTATCCTCAAAGTCTGCAAAGTAACATCTGTGCTCTAACCTTGACTGGGCTAAAATATTCTATATATATTTCAGTAGTGCTCAGGCACACTTTTAGTCCTGATGTTTGGGCTTGAAAAAGTAGGAGCTTCGTTAGGTACATGAGCTTTGAAGCAAAACGTTTTACTTCCAGTAAAATAAAGATTCAAATATGACATTTCTTAACATCGATGTTGATAGCGTATTACTTACCCTATAAGACTACCTGCCAGTTCAGACTGAGGGTAACCTGCACATCATTGCAGTTTTGGTAGGATTTTCTTATTCTTTTTCTGCACTCGGGTGTGCACCAGACTGCATGAGCGTGTACAGCTTTGAAGCACTTTACTGACAAATACTGAGGGAAATTATTCACAACTAGTACTGTCCTTTTTGTGCTTAAATGATTTTACCTGATTTAAATGACTGAGTTTTCTCTGTGTTGAAGTACTACACACATATCCAATGTAAAAAGATGGATTTACATCATGTCATTTCAAAACAAGTAATAGCCCAAAACGAACTCATTAAGGATAGTAGCAGGACATTTCCATTCACAATTTATTGTGGTTAAAAAAATCAGCCGTAAGCTAAATGCTCAAAAGTTTTTACTACACCCATTACTTCAACAATGTAACCGCAGGTTACCACAGTAGGGTATTAAGTAGAACTAGGCAATAGTCATTTTTGCATTTATTGACGCTAAAGTTAATAAATGGTCTTGGCTGTAGCACAAGAAAAATCTCAATATCTCAATATCTCATCATGTGTCCTTGAGCATCAATTAAAGCTTAACAATGAGGTCTCAAGTTTTTTTCCCCTGTGGGTGTGACAACAATGAGTTGGGCCATTGTCGTCCATGAAGATCAACTCTGTGGTGCTCATGTGTGACTGGATTAATTATGTTATTCAGGTAGTATTGACTTTATAAGGTTTAGGGTAGTTCTGTATCGACTAGACACACCAATCACTAAATATGGAAACATTTAATAGTTGGGCATTCTAAAAGGTCCAAAGGTGGTCAAATGCCACAATTCAGAGATCAGCATCTGTCAATGTCAGCCTCAACAATACAACAGCCTTGAACATAATAAAGACTACTGTACCATTAGTGTACCATTATTCGCTTCATCAATGCTAATTGTGATTAGCATTAGCATCTCTAAATAAAAAAGACTAGTATTTGTTTTTTTCCTCCTCTTCCTCTCTCTAGTATTTCTTTTGCAGAGGCTAGCTTCAGTGTTCTTCTCAACCATTGTACAACTAGTTAGCACCAGAGCACCTCTACAACAACGTCAGATCAGACTTTATGGGTTACCACTTTGACCAATAGATAGTCCTTGTTTTACATTTCTTTAATTTTTTTTTTTACTTTTTCTTATTTTAGGAAACCTCTGGACAACAGCTTCCCAATTCATAAGCTTAGACTTGTTAATTGTGGGTTATACCCCATTTTCATCTCTTGAAAACTGATGCTTGGAATACAACATATTTTCTGTGGTGGTTCGTGAAACCATCTCTGGGCCAGAAACCATGGCCTCTGTCTTCTCCATCGGATTACCATTATCACATCTGTGTATGGATCTGCAAATGTACAATCCATTCTACTGCACGGCCCTCTGATCGTTACACTATACAGCTTTAATACATCAAACTGAAGGAGATGTATCACTGTGGGGCCCACTCCAAATTAGAACAGGGCCCAGGGGTGCAGCAACAGCCTCAGGGGCCAGGAGAGGGAGGGGCCCCACTGACATCATGCTCTGTTTATTAGTCATGTTCTGGGTAGGCTTGAAATATTATTATTATACATAAGGCATGATACTTTAGTCAATTGGGCAACAGTCAGTACTGCCACATCATTTAACGGGGCGGGGACGGGACGCCTGGAAACAGATCTCCCTAAATATTAGCCTTGCAGCTGTTTCATGTTATGTATGGACCATAACATAAAACAGCTGATGCTAACATAGGCTAGTTTTAATTCGATAATTTCACTGCAACATTTTGCACCCACTCTGAAAACAGCTATTTTTTACAAGAACAAGATGATAAGGAGGCATATTAAATTTTTATTTTGTCTCATTTCTCATTTTCACTTAAATGTGCATTTTCTATTGTCCACTCAATGCGCAACATTCTGCTCATTATCAGTCTGTGGTTCTGCCTCAAGCATTCCAGAACACTTTAACCGGTCTGCACCCTACCTCGGAATGGTTCCCGAAGCGGAAAGCTTTTGGGATAACATTTGGGAATGCGTTGGGTTACTCTTTACCAATACTGCTCAACTAGATAGCTTCAGGAAGGGGCCGTAACATTTGTACTTTATTTACACTTGGTTTAATCCTGTCCTCTTTTTAAAACCTGGTTTAGTCCTGGTTTATGCTCACTGTATTCAATAAAATAGTATTTGGAGAGACATTGGTCTCTAACTGTCAGTACTGCAACACCATTGGTTTATAAGGATAATAATAATAATGCATCATACTTATATATCACTTTTCTGGACACTCTAGGACACTTCACAATCACAGACTGGTGGTAAGCTACATCTGCATTCTGCACCAACGGCCTCTCCAAACACCACCAATCACCAATCATACAACCACATTCACACATTTTAGAGTCTTGCCAAAGGACACAACAGCAGTATGCACAGTTTCTAATGGGATTCGAACCCTTCAGCTATTGCACGATGGCTCTACTATAACTATAACTAGTCGCACCATTGGCTAAACTAGCTGATACCACATTCTATACCCGGCATACTTTGTTTTTCTACAATTGACAAACTTGCATCTTTAAATCAAGCCGGTACAAACCACAAACCTTGAAAGCCAAACACACATGTAAGTAAATTCTAAATATTTGATTCTTATGCGCTGTGCAGCCACATGAATCCAGTCAGGCTGTTCTGTGGTCGGACCTCACCTCAAATATTTAACATTCAAGTAGTGACTTAACTGTGTTCTTAGCTCAAAACACAAACTTTGCCTCACCTATACTGTACCAAATCTAATACATTAAAACACCAGCTCGATCTCCAAGCACCAAAGGATCAGTCCGACTTTTTTATTGTTCTTTTTAGCCTTGGATCAGACCTTTGTTAGGCATAGTTTAACCCTGGTTTGGACTCGGTTTAGTCCTGGTTCCGAATTGCTTTTGTCCTATTTTAGCCCCCTATGTAGTCCTGGTTTAGATCTGGATTAGACACCTCTTAGTTACAATTTAAATCTATGTGGCCCTGCTTTAGTTCTAAATTATATTGTTCTGGTTTAGAACTAATTTCACTCTTGTTAGCCCTAGTTTCAACCTGGTTTTATCCTGGTTTACTTCTGTTGAATTCTAAATTAGACTATTTTTGTCCCAGTTTAGTCCTTGTGTTTAGTTCTGGATTAGACTTTCTTTAGGCACCATTTAACCCTTGTTTAGTCCTGGTTCAGACTTTTATCACAGTTTAGCACTTATAAGCCCTAGTTTAGACCTGGTTTGCTCCTGGTTTCAAACTAGACTATTAATGAGAATGATGAATATTAATGAAATAATTAATTAATTACGGGACACAACTATGAACGCAATAACTGAAAAAGTAAAAAAAACTCTTTGCTGGATCTTTTTTCTACTTTTGCACACAGGTATATATATGAAGATGCAGAACTGGATTGAGTTTGGTACATCTTCGATTAATAACAATTAAATAATTCACAAATTAATGTTTTGATGCACTTTTATTGAGCCAATAATCCTGCTGAACATAAACGAAATCGCATGAATTTTGACACAGTGATCCGGGCAATTGTATACTTAATGTACATAGTCAAATTACAGTTCTCTCCGACTCCGTCTGGGGACTCACCCATTGGCAGAGACTTCCTCCGATGCAAAACTCTCTGCATCCTGATTAGTTGTAGAGTTTGTTTCATTATACCCTAAGTTTTACTGCACCGATCTCTTCTTTACGGCACGTCATGTTGATTTAACTTTACAGTGCATCTTCTTCTGTTGCCTTCGCCTATCGGTATCTCCATTTGTTTACTTCCACACATAGCATCGGACACTTTTCTGATTGGTTTACGCTGTGCTGTTCGCCCCGCCTGAGAAATCAATTAATGCAACCAAGTCACCAAACTCAAAGCTGTTACAGCAAAGAGTCTGGCTCTTGCCTGGCTACGGCATTTCTGACCTCCGAGGATGAATCAAATGTAGCAATAGTCCTTTCACCACCTCATGTAATATAGTGCCACATTACCATCTGCTAATATGTAAAGTTTAGAGTTGCTTATTCTGCAACTGTCTAATGTGGGACGTCCCATTAGCCAGAAGTCGGACCCAGCATGCATTTGGGCTCAGAGCCAGAGCTATACTGCAGATCTCACTACAGGAAGTGTCACTCCTGCTGCTAATTCTTAGGTTAGAACAATGACAAATGTAAATAAAAACAGAAAGCTATTGTTCACAACTTTTTCTAACTGAATTGTATTCCCTATACACCAATACGTTGTGAATATCAGTAGCTGAAACTAAATTTGACTATTTCTTCAGGTCTGAACCATGGCTAAAAAAATTAAGTCAAAATAAAAACAGGACTAATATGGGTCAGGGAAAAACTGCTTTAAACCAGATCTGAACCAAAACTAAACTAGAGCTAAACCAGTACTAAACCAGGTCTAAATCAAGGCAATTATTGCCTTTAAACCAGGTTAGAACCAGACCTAGACCAGGACTAAACAAGGACTAAAGTAGGTCTAAACAGAAAGCTAAGCTAGTAATTATATCGGCGAAAACAGCGTGTCGCCGATATTATGGAATCACGTCGGTGCGCGTCCGCGTCCGCAGATCCTAGCTGTGAACGCGATAACTCAAAAAGGAATTGCCGGATCAGTTT